>PVIA01006958.1:0-89887 GCA_004024845.1 Tonatia bakeri | reverse complement strand
AAAATCCAGAAATAACCTCATTCAATTATGACCAACTAATATTTGACAAAAGTGTAAAACACAATTCAATAAAGAAAGGGTAGTTTTTTCCAACAGATTGTTGAAATAATTGGATAAAACAGGCAAAAACATGAACCTAGATCTAAACCTCACAATTTATACAAAAAATTTAAAGTGATTTAAATGTAAAGCATAAAATTATTAAATTCTTAAAAACATAGGAGAAAATAATTAGGACCTATGACTCAGTATAGCATTCAAAGATGACATTAAATCATAATCCATAAAAGAAAGTAAATGCAAATTCAAGTAAATGAAATTTGAAAGTTTTGTTCTGTAAAAGACCCTGTCAAAATGATTTTTAAAAAAACAAAGTAATACTTGCAAATCATATGTGTGACAAAGGATTCAAATCTAAACTACATAAAGAAGTTTCAAATATCAATATTGAAAACATAATATGATTTAAAAATGGCTAAGGACTGGAGAGATAAACCCACATATTGACAGCAAATAAGCACATGAAAAGTTATTCAATGTCATTAATCATTAGGAAAATGCAAATTAAGACCAGTATGTGATATCCCTACACATTTATTCAAGCAGCTGAAATGAAAAATGATGGCAATGTTGGAAAGAGTATGGAGAAACTGGATCACTTACACATTGTTGATGGGAATAGCAAGTGGTGGAGCAATCCTCAAATAACATATGTTAGTTTTTTCTTTGATTTTTTAAAGTAGGTATTGGCCTGCATTTTTTTGACTTATTTTTTTTATTGTTGTTCAAGTACAATGGAACTGAAGAGCATTATGCTAAGTGAAGTAAGCCAGGCGGTGAAAAACAAATACTGTATGATCTCACTTATAAGTGGAACCTAATCAACAAAACAAGCAAGTGAGCAAAATATAACAAGGGACATGGAAATAAAGAATAAACTGACAGAGTATGTTCTTTTGCATCTGAACTATTTATGTTATTATTATGCTAATTATAATTATTAATTAGTTAACTTAGTATATATAACTAGTATTATTATACTAATATTATTATATTAGTATGGTTGAAGAACTTTGGATTGCTTCCAGATTAGGGTAATAAAAATATTACTGCTACAAAAATTCTTAATGTATTTGTTATTGGTATTTTCAGCCATTTTGGTATAGAGAATAATTACAGATTTAATTTGCATTTCTGTGACTACAGAAAGGGTTAAACACTTTTTCAAATGTATTGGTCATTTGTACACACTCTTTTACAAAGTATCTGATTCTCTTGTTTGTTTTCTACAGGGTTGTATCTACTTATTACTCATTTGTAAGTGAATTGTACTTTCATTCTCTTAATAATGTATTTGGATGAACCTCTTTTCATACATCACACAGAAATTTCTTATACCAAGAGAGAGGCCAAGAAGCTGTCTTGTTCCCACAAAAAGGCATAGTCTGGGGTGAAGAATGAAGTCCATAAGGCAAGAAGCTAAGGTACAGCTTAGGTGCACTGAAGCAGCAACAAGCAGTGGCCTCAAATTCTGCCAGCCCTGGAACCCACAGCAGGCACCAAGCACTTGAGATACAAATAGTACTATATTCAGCAAGGACAGAAGCACAGGAAAGATTTATTTTTTAACACAAATGAGATCTTAGCCCTTCCTCCATTCCTCCAAATCTAGGGAACCTGGATATAAAATGTGAAAGATTGAGACAATTTAGAGTGCCTAGCAATGGAAAGCTAGAAAAAGAGCTTGCAAAATTCTAGCCGTTGCTGTTGGTAGAACAAAATATTGTGGCTTGAGAACAAAGAAGGAGGGCAAAGAATAAAATACTTCCCTGGATTTCAGTCACCAATCTCATCATTGAGGTGCATCTCTTTGTCCTGTGATGAGTAGCATTGTTACTGGACAGGGACCAGCCTAGAGCGGGTCTGTCTCAGGCTGGCCTGTAGTGTGTAGTTGACCTCATGCAGGAAAGATATTACAACACAATCGCAGGTGATTTTCAGGCTGGGGACAGTAAACAAAGGAAGGACTTAGGGTAGAAGAAGTAACAGGAGACAGCCTAGGTGGTGCTCGGTTTTGGCTTCCTAGAAATGTTTCAGGAAAGGAGTGAGCCAAGTCGAAGCTGCCCTGGCTCACTGGAAAGTCAGAGAAGAAAGTGGGCCTTGGAGACAGGGTCAGGTGGTAAACCCGGATGGAGTTGCCACTGCCTGCTGTCCCCCTGGCTGAAAGTCTTGTGGGGGGACCCTTAGAGTTTAGGAGGAAGTAAAAAGTTCATGTCCTGGAAGGGGCATGGGCAAGCTGTATAGTGAGCCTGTCCTGATCTTGCCTCGAGTTTTGTACTGAGGGCTTTTTATCACTCTCCTGAGGGTAAGAATCTTAGGGGATGGTTTCAACAGAATATTCATCCATTTTCCAGGTGAATTTTTAATATGCTGATGCATCAAGATGAGTGCAAAGGGGTATTTGGGAATATTCTTTGTTCTGCTATACTGGTTTAGTTTTATTTTGGATCTGTTTAGCTTTTACTGGGACTTTTGTTATTTGCTCCCCTGACTTCATTTGTTCTTGGGTTTAGCTGATACAAATGACATTAATTGGGTCTCTGTTCTCCATTTCCCAGGCCAGGGAGATTTAAGCTATATATTCTCTGGTTAGGGAAGAGAGATGTGAACCATTTGCTCTTAAGGGTTCTTGTTTGACCTTGTTTAATTTTCTTTTCTGTTTTTCCATTTTACTTGCCTAGGGACTTTCCTAGCTTCTTACCATCCTGTCACAGCATCAGGGTGCCACTAACACTTAGGATGTAGGAGCCAAAAGAGGAAGTGGCTAATGTTAACTGGAAATACAGGGGAGGTATCAGAAAAGAAGAGATCACCAAATTGGGTTAGAAAAGAAAACTAAGATTTCAATAACTTAGAGAGGAAAGAAGAGTAAAAACCAAAGATTCTGCTTTAGTTTATGGCATCCTCAGTGTCTCAGAAATTTTTCAAGGGCCTCTAGGCTAAAAGAAATGTCTAATAGTTTAGTCCATTTATTAATTGGGTCTAAATAACTTTAAAAGTATGTATGCTATAACAGTTTAATACAGCCCATCTTCATCATTCCTGGATTCCATGCTAAAATGTGTTTATGCTAAAAACAATACCCATCACAGTTTCATGGTCATTTGCAGATACACAGTTTTGAAAATTTTGAGTAATGTGATGAATACAGTTCCAATAGAGGTCAAACAAGGGGACATTCTGACTTCTTGTTTTAACTTTCATACTGTAAACAAAAGTCTTTTTTGTGTTATATGAACAGCTGTATTTCTCGTACCTTTATGTCTTTTGCTGGTGATTTCACTGTTTAGAACATCCTCAAGCATGGTAGTGAAATGCTGTCTGTGCTCCTGAGCACAGGAGGAAATGATGTGATAAATCAGCTTCCTTCAGGCATGTGTTACATATGATGTTGCCAGCTGTGAGTTCAGTGTTAACGAGCAACAGTTATATTAAGTAAGGTGTCTTTAAACAGAAACACTATTAAAATAAGATTGTGACTTGGATAGTTGATGAAAATATGTGTCAGACAGAGCTTGCAAGATCCAATTCAGTATTTTCCCTAGGAACAATTATTCCATATTGCTAATTCATGGTTTGAGGGAACATTTCAGAACATAACTGTTGCAAATAATGAGTTGGCTATAACTATTTTAAATACAAAATAACAAATTTAAGGAACAAAATACTATTACTTTGTTCTTAAATAACCAAAATTATTTAATAATGTGTGTGCCTGGTGAACACTGTACACTTCTCAAACTTGGAATCAGATTGGACACTACTGCCGTCATTCCTTGGCTCCACTTTGAGTTTCACATGGTACTTTCAATCACAGCAATTGTCAGAAACACAATTTCAAAGAGATATGCTATAATCAATAATAATGTGGCATAGTCTAATGTTGAGACTATCAAACTACATTATTTCTTAGATATCAAGTACACTGTTTTTCCCTTGAAAACTTAAAATACCCTACAGCATTTCAGTGAGTTTTCTGTGGCATCCTGGGCACTTTCACACACTGTCTGAGAACTATGGATATAATTAAAGAAAGAAGAAACACAAAGTGAAAAAATTTTTTAAAGATATAACCAATTTGGTAATTTTTCTAATAGGGGAAAAATTTCATGTTTTCTTTTTCTTCAGAAAATAAGGCTGGAAAATGAGGTTGAACTAGCAGGTGACTACTTTAAATAACAATTTAAAAGTGTTCAGCTTTTATTCTGAAGTCATTAAAGAGCCAAAGAAGGTTTTAAAAAGGAGAAGGCAGACTGGCAAATCTGTATATGCATATGTTTATATAATTTGCAGATATATCTATGAACAGAGATAAACTCATTATATATTTACATGTATTTATCAATAATATATAGTATGTTGTAAATAAGTATATAAACAAATAGATATAAGTGAATATGTATGTATGTACAAGTAGGTTTACACTTATTCATGTGGAAAATAACATAATAAATAATAATAATAAATTCTATGTTTAACATACTCACAACTCTAAATCTACTCTTTCCCTACCCTGTATGTATGAACATATGTATATATGTATGCATCTATGTATTTATTTATTTTAGGAACACAGTATGGTAGCCATGATGGATGGCTTGAATTGGGGAGAAATTAGAGGTAGGAAGACCAAACTGTACAATAGTATTGGTGAGAGATAATAAGAATCTGACTCAAAGTGATAGAAGTAGAAAGATTTTTAAGAGTTGGTGCAAATATAGGAGTTAAGGAAGTTAATTAGCTATTCAAGATCAGGTGTGTGTTGATGCAGACCCCAGCTTGTGGGGTTCGCAAATTGTGGATGAGATATGACAAATACACATGGATTACCGAGTCCTGTGGAGGAAAAGGGTCAGCTTGACTTCTCTCTCAAGAGGAGAAAAAGTCTCAGCCCTTGCCTTGACAAGCTTTTATTGTTTTTCTGAGCACATTACATGATGTCCTTATTTACTATGCACAGGTTCCCTTTAGGTGGTTACCTTTTAAAGAAAACAAAGGAAAGAATGTTGCTAATTACTTCAAAGAGAAGGATGTTGCAGAACAAGGGGAAAGGTGGTTGAACTAGTTACACTGGTCCTTGGAAGGTTTAGCATGGATTTTAGAACATTACTTTAAAGATATGCAATAAATGTTTGCTGCCTCAATTCAGGGTGAGGGAGTTTTAGCAAAAGCAAGTCTCATAGTAGTCTAGGTACAATGCAGGCCTGATTCCCAAGGGAAAACCTCTCTCTGGGTGTGGGTCCTATCTGGGTCCACACCACGCAGAATGGTCTCCTATAGTGTATGTGCCTTTTTGACTTCCAGCTTCCTAGCATGGGTAACCAGGTAGGAACTAATGTTATTAACAAAGCTCTACTCAAATTTGCATTTAAAATTATTTTCAGTAGTGTTAGGTGAGTATTGTTAGGTGTTCCATTGTAGTGCATATTCCAGTTAATGTGCAAGACTATGCTGGTTTGCATCATTGTTTCATTTTTCTGTCAATGCCAAACCATGTTGAGTCCTGATGGTCTGAAATATTGCTGCCTTTGGAACCTGAGAGTTCTACACCTGTGCATTCCAGGCTATTTTCATATTTTCCTTTTCCTAAATCAAGCATTACTAAGTCAGACCTATGCCCTTTGGTAAATGTACCCAGGCAACACAAAGGTTACAATTATTATCCATTTTCCCTTAAAATCACAAACACTGTCCATTAAAATCATAGATAGGGCTTTTTGGGGAAGAAGTGGGCTATGGGGAGTGGTGTGATTGTTATACACTGAACATTTGTGCCCCCCAAAATCCATACTTTGAAGCCCCTAATCCCCAGTGTGATCATGTTTGGCAATAGGGTCATGTGGAGGTAATTAGATTTAGATGGAGTCATGAGGGTACAGCCCCCATGAGGGGATTAGTTAAGGCCCATCTACAAAGAGGAAGAGTCACCAGAGCTTCCTCACTCCACCATGTGAGGACACAGCAAGAAGGCTACTATTTGGAAGCCAGGGAGAGAGTTTTACCAGAAACTGAATCTTCCAGCACACCAATCTTAGACTTGAAGTCTCCAGAAATGTGAAAAATAAATTTCTTTTGTTAAGCCCCCAGTCTATGGTATTTGTGTTATAGCAGCCCAAGCTAACCAAGGCAAGTATGATGACTTTTTGATGCCCAACAGGCAGGTGCTTGTGGGGACTGGCTTGGGACAGAGGTCAGTGAGTGCCTCATGCTGGTGGACATCATCCTACTCTAAGGATGGATGCAGAGACTCTGAGCCCAACCCTGAGGAAAGCCTCATAAAAGGATAAGTTGAGGGAAATGGCCCAGATTTTTAGAAGAAGGATAGTGCATAGTTAGATAAAAGTGACAGTGTGCTAGACTGAAGAATGAACTCGGGGTGAAGTGGAGACAGAGCTAACATGTTCATCGGGGATTCACCTAACAACTATTCACAGAACACTGAACACAGCACTGACTGATTCAAGCAAGGAAGAGATGCCACAGAAGTATATCATTATACTTGAATAGTACAGACTTTCTTATACTATTTACCAAATGAATGATATTCACAATCCCACCTTCTACTGTCCTGAAGTCTGCTCCAGTTGCACTTAACTTTATTACCTTCTCAGTGAGGCTTTCTCTAATCAGCCTTTTAAAAATAGCAACACACCCAGTCAGCATTCTCTGCCCCCCTTTTTACTTTTCCTCATTGCTCTTGTTATCGCCTAGTATACTATATAATTTATGTATTTATTTGCTTATTGTCTCTCTCCCCACCTTCACCTCCAGAATGTAAGCCCATGAGGCCTAAGATTCTTTTATTGTATGTTTCTGGTGTTCCCAGCACCTAGAACAGGTTCTGGCACACAGAACAGGTCCTAACCCTGAATACATTGTTGAATGTCATTACAGTTTTGTTAAGTGCAACAAAAGAAAAGCATATGTGCCATGAAGTTATATTTAAAAAGGACTTAACATTCTGGAGAAGCAGTAGGTTTTCTTAAGAAAATGAGATTTAAGCTGAATGTGAAGGATGAGAAGAAGTGAGCTGGAGGAAGCAGAGGGTGGATATTGGGAAGAAAAACAAGAGCAAACAATGGCCCTGGGATGGGAAGACTCCGAGACCTGGAATGAGGGGAAGTGCTGATATAAGGAGGAGTAACACAGCAGGATAGCCAGGTCACACAAACCCTGGAGGATATGAGCAAGTGTTCTTGGCAATTTTTTACCAAGTTTAAACAGAACCCAGACTGATGGAACTCAGCTATTGTCAGCTGAACAGGGAACCTCACCTCATGTAGTTAGAGCATTTTTCTGGGTCAAATGTTCTTTAACCCTCTACTATGGCAGTTCTCAAATTTTTCATCTCTGCATTCTTTTCCACTCACAAACTATTGAGAACCCCAATGAGCTTTTATTTATGTGAGTTATACCTATGCATATTTACCATATTTTATTTATGTGGACTATATCTATGCATATTCACTAAAATTAAAACAATTTTAAGTATTAATTTTAAAAATAATAAGCTATTACATGTTAACATAAGTCACTTATTTCGTGAAAAAATAACCACATTTTCAAAACAAAGCAAAACTATCTAGAAATGAGAATGACATTGCCTCATAGTTTTGCAAACTGCTCTGTCTGTTTTGAAATGCAGGTGAATTCTCATAGCTGCTGCTGCAGTTAATCTGTTGTAATATCACATGCCACACAGCCTGTAGAAAACACCACTGTACATTCATGACAGAGTGAGAGTGAAAAGGGAAATTATCTAATATTAGTATTAAATTGGTTTGGATTCAGGTACTTTTTTAAGACTACCTTAAGGACCCCCAGGGCCCTGGCCCTTACTTAATTGTGTGCTACTTTCTCATTCAGGAGGATGTCTGCAGAATTCACCTTTCAGTGTGGGGACAGTCCATGCTGACATTTTTTAATTCTCCCTTCAAGAGTGTTCCTAAGTATTATGCTAAGCAAAATAAGCCAGGCAGTGAAAGATAAATACCATATGATTTCACCTTTAACAGGAACCTAAACAACAAAACAAAGAAAGAAGCAGGGTATAGTCAAAGACACTGCATTAGAGGACAGGTGGAGAGTGACCAGAGGAGAGAGAAGAGGGATTTTGGGGGAGAGAGGGAGGAGTTTATAGGATCAAAGTTAAAGGACACATGGATAAAAGCTAGGGGGAGGGTGGTAATGGGAGGGAGGGAGGGAGGGAGGGGGGTGGGAGGGCTTGATTGGGAGGGAGGGGGAGAAAACTGTACTTGAACATTCATTTAAATAAAAAAAAAGAGTGTTCCTAAGTGAATATTATTATTCTCAAAAAAAAGTAATGGGTATATAGTTTTCCCTTTATCAGTTCTTAATGACTTAATGGATAGGTGCATCTTCTACAACCAATCTAAACTAGACAAAAAAAAAGAAGGTAAAAAATTTAAAGTGCTAACCTTTCCAGGAGAACAAATTATTCCTGTATCTCATCAATGCCGCCACTGTAAGTTACAGCTAAACTGAAAGGGCAAAAGCTATCACTTCTGTCCCTGTAATGTTTTTACACATCACAGGATAAGTGGCTCCCCTTAGCCAAGTCACTCAAAAATTTAAAAATTATTTCTTTCATGTAATTGAATACAGCTTAATTTGGCAATTCTTTTTAGTTTTTGTTGAATTTTGAATTAAGAAATTTATGGCTATCTAAATTGTGCTATTTCATATATAACTTATAATCAATCCCCATCATGTAGGAATTCTCTTCTGATGCATGTGTTAATTTTAAACTGCATGAGATGAGACCTAGAAATGTGTGTATTTGTTGGGGAGAATAACTTGGACTGAACATGAGAAATATCACATAACTTAGTGCTTCTTTTAAAACAATAGAGTGTAGAGATTTAAAAACAAAAACAAAAACTTGGTCCAAAGCTTTCACTTTTTATTCATGCTTCTGATGTCACTTAAATTTGTGCCATTAGTATCCATTTGTTTATATAACTAAAGTTATTTTCTACCATTTCTATCACTGAATGAAAACAAATTAAATTGCTGTAGGATTTAGACTTCTGAAATGGCCTGGTTGTTTTAAACTCCATTGTGACCATGTGTGCTACAGGCTGCTTCACTTCAAAATAATTAGGGTTTTGTGAGAGATGCATAACACATTGAAGGACTAATCAATGGGAAAATTACCCAGCAGTTGAGATACATTTTAATTAATTTTATTGCAAGCTTGTTCAAAAACAGGTCTTTGAAAATAATCAAAGAAGCATCACAAAAGGGCTGTTCTTATAGGACTATTTTTAAAAATGAAATGTCTTTACTAGTCTTCAGTTCATGTTAACTCTTCCCAAGGATTGGGAATGGAATTAGGTGTCCCTCTGGTAACTTTCTGATTGGTCTTCCCTCTCTATACATGGAAATAAATACAGACCACCCAAATGAGAACACAAAAAGGCTATTTATTCAGATTTGGCTATAGCAAGGGAGTCAGCCACCATCACTTGCACTTGGCAACTTGCACTTGGCAAAGACTCAAAAGCAGGCAGGGCAGGGGGAAAGCTTTGTGGAATACAAAAGGGAAGGTTTCAGGTGTGTCTTCATTAGAAAATGAAGTCAGGGTCATAGTGGTCCCACAGTTGGCCTGGGGAAGCTACAGGTAGGTGGGTGTATGTGTTTGCTGGGGCTGCCATAACAACATATCACATATTGGGTTCTGGAATCTGAAAATCTAAGATCAAAGTGTTGGCAGGGTTGGTGCCTTCTGAGAATGAGGTTTGATTTGCAGATGGTCATCTTCTCACTGTGTTCTCATGCTCTTTTCTCTGTGAGAGTATTTCTGCTGTCTCCCTGTGTCCTAATTTCAACTTCTTATAGGGACATCAGTCATGTTGTGTTAGGGCCCACTCTGATGATTTCATTTTAACTTAATCACTTCTTGAAGAGCTCTAACTCTAAATAGTCATATTCTCAGGTAGAGGGTGTTAGGCCTCCAACATATGAATTTTAGGAACATAATTAACCCCATATCCATGGGCTAACTGGAAATGGTGCAAACTTGTGGTTGGTCAGGGACTATATTTGAATTTCTATGTATGGTTTCAGGTTGGAAGTGGGGTCAATTGTACATAGACTGTGGTTTGGTTTCCTGTTCTGCTTGCTGCAGATTGTGGGTCAGAATTTTATTGTCATATGTGGTCTGATGTTGTTGTTGATTTGTATATTCAGTCTCACCTGGGAAAAATAAAAGGTGGTAGGAGCAAGTACCTGTTCTCTCACTGACTTCTATATCTTTAGATCCTAGAACTGAATCTCACAGATAGCTGGCACTCAACAAATAGTTGATGAAGGAATGAATTCAGGGTCATAGTGGTGCTCAGTAATATATAGCCTTATGACCTCTCTTATCCTATATAAGTAGATTTTCTTATGTACAAATGGGCATACTCCAATTTTCTTAATAATAGGCATTATTTGTTGAACAATTACTATAGTTATGTGCCACTTAACAATAAGAAGCTATCTGCAAACTGAGCCCTTAGGTGATTTTCTCATCATGGGAACATAACAGACTGAACATACACAAACTTACATGGAATAGCCTACTGCACATTTGGGCTACATGGCATAGCCTGTTTTTGTAGGCTATAAGCCTGTACAACATGTTACTGTACAAAATAGCATGAGATTAAATCAAGCACGAGATAAAATGACACAATCAAGTCAGGTAGTAAACATGAGATGTATGAGGCTTCTTCCAGCATACTGTTTTACAGTAAACATTTTTATGAGTAGAAAAAGTATACTCCAAAATAATGATAAAAGTATAGTATAGTAACACATAAACCAGTAAGATAGTCCTTTATTATTACCAAGTATTATGTACTGTACATAAGTGTATGTCCTATACTTTTATACAACTGATAGCACAGTAGGCTAGTTTACACCAGCATCAACACAGACACATGGGTAGTGTCTTGTACTACAACAGCTACAATTTCACTAGGTTTCAGCTCCATTATAATGCCTGGGACCACTGTCACACATAAGATCTGTCATTCACTGAAACATCTTTATTGGGCACATTACTGTATGCTCAATTGGAGTAAGCACCTTGAATTCACTCTCTCATTTAAGCCTGTGAAGAGCCCTGTGACAGGGATCATCGCTCTCATTTTACAGATGAGGAGGCAGATTCTGAGTTATGTTCTTGCCCAACTTACTTACAATTACTAGATGTGTGATCCAGGACAATTTGTTTCCTTTCTTTGTGACCCTACAAGTTTCCTCTTCTTTAGAAAAAGGGTGACAAAAACATTTGCATAAAGATCTTGTTATGAAATTAATAAATGGGGAAAAGGAAAAGGCCCTTTCTATGAAAACATGCCAACCACTAAGTGTGAAGGAATAATGGGACTAAAAAAATCACCATGATGAGAGCCATGAATGGAGGCTCACACTAGGGAGTAAAGTTTGAGGAGAAACAGAGTATTTACATGGCTTCCAATTATCTCCACACAACTTACTATTTTATTATAAAAGAAGGAATATTAACTTCCTTTGTGGAGCAACTGACAGACACCACCTTAATCAAGTAATAAAAGTTTACCAGTACTGAAAGAAAATAAATATAATGTATTACTTTGAAGTGATACTCTGAGAAGGACATACAGCTGTGGTATTCCTGGCTAAAGGAAAAAGAAAAAAAACATAACCAGAACCTTATCTGAATTTAATCATGAGGAAACAACAGACAAACCCAAATTGTGGGCATTTAACAAAATAAATAGTCCGAACAAATCTACAATGTTAAGGTTACAGAAACTCTCTTTAATTCCAGATTAAAGAAACCAAAGAAACATGACAACTAAATACAACAGATGATCTGGGCCTGGATTTGGGGCCTTATTATTTATTATCATCTTCTGTAATGGCCATTAGTGGAACAACTTGTGAAATTTAAGTAAAGTCTGAGATTTTAGATACTACTATAATCAATGTTGTTTTCCTAATCATGATAGCTGTATTCTGGTTATGGAAGAGAATGTCCCTGTTCTTAGGAAAATACAATAAATTAATTAGGGGTGAAAGGGCATGACATATGCAGCTTATTCTCCAACAATTCAGAAAAATCATAAACAGATGGTAAAGGAATGATAAAGCAACCACAGTAAAGGGTCAATATTTGAGGAATTTGGAGGAAGGAATTATTTATCCCATCCTTCTATGAGTCTGAATCTATGTCAGATATAAAAGGTTAAAAAAAACCTTGTTATAAGGATTGAGTTAATACTTATTATAGAGGATTTAGAACTTAGACCATAAAATATTGGTGTTAGGTATTGTTATTACTAACACATAATTAAGAAATGGCAGGACCACCTCTATATGGTGTTAATCCCCTCAAACCTTCACTTCATGATTCAGAGTTGGGGAAAATCCAGTGAGATAGCAGACAGCAAAGACTTTACATAAACTGAAGGGTTGTGCCCTTGTGACTGTAAGCTTGTGATATGAGCTCAGATTTTTAGAACTAACTACAAAATGGATTTATTTCAAATATAAATTTACTAGGGGAATAAGGTCAGAACTAAATCCTAGATCTCCTTGACTTCAGTCCTATCCTTAACATTAGATTATGGATTACATGGAAGAGTTGAAAAAAGGAAATTTTCTCTCATACCCTGACATGTTTTTGTCAGGGTTGCCAATCTAGAGGTCAGGCTGTGATCCCCTGACCATTCCCTGAGATAGCTCTGTCTCACTGAGGGGCTCAGGGATGAGGTACAAGACTGTGGATCTCAGCAAGCTAAAGGGCAATTGATCACATCTGTGTCCTCTCTTCTGTATTTGATGCTAAAATGGCATCCTTCTTATATTTGATGCTAAAACTGTTTCTTCTCTCCACTTGGAAATATTAAAGGATAAAAGGAAGCCCTGGCTGGCGTAGCTCAGTGGATTGAGCGTGGGCTGCAAATCAGGTATCGCAGGTTCGATTCCCAGTCAGGGCACATGCCTAGGTTGCAGGCCATGTCCCCCAGCAACCGTACATTGATGTTTCTCTATTTCTCTCTCTCTCTCTCTCCCCCTTCCCTCTCTAAAAATAAATAAATGAAATTAAAAAAAAAAAAAGCTTTAAAAAAAAAAAAAAAAGGATAAAAGGAGGTTGGGAGGTCCTGACCTAGAATTCCAAATAGCTGAGGTTGTTGCTTCTCAATAATGATCTGTTTCCCTATTAACATTTAAAAAACTAAATGGATTAATTTTTGTTGGGAACCATCCTGCATGCTTTAGAAGCTATAACCTTGCCAGCAGGCAAAAAGACCCAACAGCTAGGAGACCTTGGGACCATAAGCCACTAAGGAGACAAAACTTATCCTCCCGGCAGTGCAGCCTCTGCCCCCTTTACTTCACTCTACTTGGCCCCTGGAGGATGGCTGTGTAGTCAATGATGGGTAAGATTCCTCAAGGAAGGAACAACCTAAGGCAGACACAGTTGTGAAGGGGCTATCAAGGAAGGATTTAGGGGATTATAGAGAAGGGGCAAAAGACCTTCAACCCTTGGCTTTCCCATAGCCTGAGTCCTCATTCTATCTGTAAAAAGTCTCCTAATCTCTTGGCTGCCTTGCTTCCCCCACCTAATTCAGGCCTGAAACTAAAGGGTGGTGTAGACCTGTGCAGGGACAACAGTTTCTGGGAACAATCAGACCTGAGAGAGAATGCATAAAATCTTGTGAAACCTGCTTTGTTAAGAATGACCTCAATTTAAATGTTAGGGGTCCAAACACAAAATAAGTTTGTTTCTTCAGGTTTTATGACCAATTAGCATCACCCTGTCTACCAGACCTTGACTCAAAAGAATCCCTGGGATCCCAGAAATGGCATCTGTTAACCTTATCTCCTTTCCTTTATCATTACTATCTGACATTGATTGATGAGATTTACATGCCTGCTATGCATATCTACGCAAACTAAACTCAGTAAAAGCCCATTGAGCAAGAGACTCAAGGCCCTTCTCCTCTGAGAGATTGGCCACCTTTCTTCCCCAAACAGATCATGTCTTGGTAGATTTATTCTCATCCACAGTGAGCTCTGCTGGACCGAGTTCACCCACACATTTTTAAAAATATCTATGAGTTAACCAGGAAAAACACATTTTTTCCTAATATTAGCAGTATATGAGTTCCAAATAAGGGAGTATTGGAAATTCACTTTTTACACTGATCTCATGCAAATATGTTTCACTGATTAATTAGGAAAACACATCTATAAGTCATTTCCTTCCAGGAGGTGCTAATTTCATTTATAAAATGGCAATCTTAGGTAAATAGCACCAGAAAACATTATGCATAGAGAATATGGTGCTAAAGACAGGAGCCTGGCAAAAAGAACACCCCGTTATTACAAAATCTTTTATTACAAAATCATAAGCATGCAATTATGTAACATAACAATATTACACTCAAGCACACTATATGACGTTTTAGGTGAAATGTTCAAATTAATACTATAAATTATTATATCCATATTATTACCCTACCAACCACATTCAAGCAGGCATTACTTCTGTGAGACCCTGTATATCTGTAGGCCTTAGTTTCCCCATCAGTAAAATAAACTATGGATTTATTATGAGAGCTGAAAGGCACAACAAAGAGTATGGAAATGTTTTCTATGAACAGTAACATGGTACAGTTAAAAAGTGTTTTCTCTTCATTCCTCATCCAAACCCAAATACTTTTCAGCTGGAAGACTCACTGAGGTTTTTGTTGACTGTTCACCAATGATAAATTCCTGAAAATGGAAAGAATGTTCCTTGTGAAACATAGCCCACTGGTCAACAGTGAACATGAGATAGGACAGGGAGGAACCCCAAGTTTAAAAACAGAAAAGGAAGTTCATGTTACTATGAACAAATGGATAACTGCAACCACATTTTGGTGTTTTCTATTTGTAGGAATGCTTATTCTGTTGTGTTTCGTTCTGTTTTGTATTGTTTAAGGGAAGTGCCAGAAGAGCCCAGGAAGTTTTCACAAATCTGTAGACTAATAAAAAAAGTAAATAACATGCTCCTATTTGGATTGCCTTGAAGCAGTTAAAGTAAAGGATGTCAAATATTTTATTTATCATTATACTTTGACAGAAACAATCATCAGGTGGTAGCTTTATGCATGTCAGCTGTCTCTCTAATTTCTTTAGTCAGTTTAGCCCCACTTTATTTGTTACCCCAACCATAAATAATAAACTCAATCCACTTAAAATCTTACAGCAATGGTTTGTATATTTACCTTCAGGTGGTAATTGTTTACAAGCATAAAGTTAATTGTTATTTGGCCATTGATTTAATTTCCTATTAAAATGTTTTAAGGTTGTCAAGACATCAACTTTTGCAGCATTTATACAAAAGAAACAGAAAGTGTATAAAATACAAATATACTATAAGAAATGTTTAAAAATTATTTTTATTTCACAGTTAGGTGTTTAAATAATAGCTACGATTATTTATTAATTACTACAATTTATTGTTACATTCCAGGCACTAGGGCAGAGACTTTTCACATGTGAACTCTACTTCTTAAGACAAATTCTAACTGCAGGTAGTGTTATATGTATTACACAGGAGAGAAACAAAGCCGATTGTGTTTGCCACCTGCTCAGGGCCCCTCAGCTACCCTGGGGGTATATTTTTCTGCATATCTTTATGAAGGAAAAAGGGACTACACACTAAACCTGACAAACTCAGGGGTATGGTGGCCTTACAAACTCATAGATCTAAAGTAACTACATAAAATGGTGTGAAATTCAAACTTCTTAACTAAAAGAGAGTCATGACATGACAGGGAGACATGTCCTAGGCCTTTATCTTCCTTAACAAAGGTCAGTCTTACCTTACCTGAGCCTATCTGTTGTCTTTTTGCATCTCCAGTAACATGCTTTTGGAATGTCAGAGTAATCCCCTTTTTCCAGAGCCCTCAGGGCACAGCCTCCCACCAGAGCGGAGACCACAGGGCCCCCCTCATTGTTATCTTGTTCCCTGCATACTGTCTCTATGTGCTGTACATGTTAGGTGTGGACTATGCTATAACCACCAAAGTAAAAGTATGTGTCTATCTGTTTTACTTTTTATCCAGTCTCAGAGATTTGCCTGCTTTGCTTTCTCCCACTTCCCTAATCTACCACAAATGGATTTCATGTAACGCCTCTTATGCCTTCTCCTTGGATTCTAATGTGTAAAATAAGGTGCAAAACTGCCATTCTCCAGAGCATTTTCTTAATGCATTGAGATTTTGCTTCTGCCAATTGTCCTCAGTTTGGCTCAAATAAACTCATACAAATTCTTAGAGGTTTGAACATTCTTACAGTGAAAATTTCCTTCTCCTGACCCCACTAGCCCTGGGACTCTAACATGTCACTTCTTTAGAAACTTATTGTACTTTTAGCAACTGAACATATTTCACATTTCTGAAGTACAGTTGTTTTTTTTTAAACAAGTATGGCACATTGTCCCTTCCTGCAGTTCTGCAGAATTCTGGGTGTCAGAAGCAGTTAACGGAATTAGAGAAGCAGAGTAAGTGTTTCTGGCCCACATGTAATTGAGTACAGTGAATTTTACTAAGTCAGTTTTAGATGAACCCCTCTGATACTGGTTCAGCAATTAAATCTAAATAAAACAGATTAACAAGAGGAAAGAAACACATTTAATTACATATGTAGTATGGGAACCCATATACATGAGAAAGTCAGAGATCTCAGACAGAAAGAGAAAATGAGGTATATATGGCATTCTAACTAGAGGATGAGGTCCTTACCTCTTCACTTTGGAGCTTTAGAGGGGTAGAAGGTTGGTTGCAGGATGAAAAGAAGAGCAGATGTTCAGTAATTAGTATTTTGCCCTGCCCTGTGGATAGGCCATAAGAAGTTATTTTTGGTGATAGCTCTTACTATGGGCAACGCCTCTAATTTAAATTCTTTAAGGGAGCAGGACATTTTCTCATGAGACCACAGGGTCTCCGTTGCCTTCAGCTCAAAATAATACGCATACCAAGTGGCCTGTCTTGGAGAGGCCTGTTCTGAACCCCTTCACATATTTACTGTTGAACCCAGAGTCCCCAGCACATAGTGGGCACTCAGATATCTAATGAATCAAGTATCCAGTTAATTGTTTGTTTGTTTTTTCTTAAAAGCCTCAATTAGTTAAATGAACTTACATTTGAATTTTAAAATATAGATTTAGTGAACGGTTTGTATCTCCAAAATTTTAGACCCTGGGATGATTGGGGCTGGGGACAGGAGGCAGGTAACTTCTTTTTCCTCTGATATGGGCACTACTCAACCTTGCTCCACCCGGGGGCTCCCCCTACAACTGACTAGGTCTTTGTGTTCCTAAGGACCACCCGGTAGGGAGGCAAGGTCCCACCCCACTGCCACCTTAGCGCACGCACGTTGAATTTAAAAGGAGTGTGTTTATCAGCAAACAAAGGGCAGCGTGGTCTCGGGCCCAGGGCCAGCTGTGACCTCTTGGGAAGAGCAAGAGAGAGCCACATTGACAAATGGACATTCACTCTAGCAGACAGAAAACCCATGTGCGGCTCCTGGCGGCCGCTACCGCCCCCTCTAGCTACACTCCCGCAGCTGGTTCTCTCCACACTACCGGAGAGCAGCCTCCGGCAGCGTCATTCGAGAATTTTCCCGTCTCTCTGGAGCTAGGGACGGGCAGGTGGGGGCCTCTGTGGAATTTTTTCACTGGGTTCGGCGAGAGGCCTCCCCCAAATGGAAGGTGGCCCCTCTGAAGTCCAACCCCGACCATCTGCAGCCTCGGAGAAGCTCCCGGGAGCGAAGGCCAGGGGGCAGCGCGGAGCCTGCGGAGCTGGAGGAACAAAGAGAACCAGCAGGCCTGGGAGGATGCTGTGCCCACCCGGCCGGCTCGCGGGCGCTGCCTCTCGGGCGCCGCCTCACGCACAGGTAGCTCGGTCTTGGGCTCTGCAAAACAGTGTGTTGAATGAGCTACACAAAGACTCACTTTCGCGGGGCCATGGGTCCAGACTACCCTCCTCGTCACCCATAGTCCATTTATATGTCTGCATCCCTGCCGCCTCTGAGACCTGAGTGCCCTCTGGGTGCTAGGTGCGGTGCCAGGCCGAACTCCTGCAGGTAACCTTTAGGGAAAGCAGGGCGGGCTGCCGGTAGCGGCTGGGAGAGGCAAGGTTTTATAGGCAGCAACGCAGCTCCACGCAGCCTAAGTCTGCAATCACTCTGCCAGAGGCAGGGCTCAGAGCGCCGCTGGGGAGCGGCTCGCTGTGCACCCCGCCTGCGCTGGTCAGCTGCCGGCCAGAAGGGCTGGGGGCCCAGAGAGCGGACAGCGGAGAGCGCAACTTCCTAGTGTCGGGAGCTCGCCTGCTAGGTGAACCCAGGCACAGAGAGGTGAGGACACAGGCGACCGCCGAGCGAGAGGGGGCCGCGCTGGGCGGAAGGGACGCAAGGAGCTCGGGGCAGGGCGGGGCGCGGCGAGGCGCAGGCTCTATCTACTTGGAGATCTGGAGCGTCTCTGCCTAGCCCAGCGGCTCAGGGCCACCTTTCCTTTCGCTGCTCTCACCCTCCGAGCGCTGCCGGGAACAATGAGGCTCGCGGTGCGGTGCGGACTGCAGCCCCGAATCCGCCCAGAGGCCGCGCCAATCCGTGCCACAGTGACGGCCGCCAGGCTCCAAGCACCTCTGGCCCCTAGAAGGTGATCCCGCACGGCTCTGCACGTTCGAAACCGGAGCGCAGGTCCCTCCGGGCTCCGGAGGTAGCAAAAGACGGGGGGGGGGGGGGGGGGGCCTCAAGCAGAGAATCTTAACACTCCCTTGGCATCCGCAGGCCCCTAGTTCCGAGGCGCGCGTCGGGCGCCCTCAGGCCGGGGTCCCCAGTTCCAGGGGTGTCTTGTGAGTGCTGGCGCGCTTGCCACGCGCCCCCGAGCAGCTGCAAGAGAATAAAATGTGACACACACGTCCGGGATTGCCGCGCCGCGAGCCAGGGAGCTCCTAGCACCGCTGTGTTGGGCGCTTCAAGGCACAGTGTCGGGAGACGGTTGGTGAGGGAGGACATGGGGTGTGCAAGGTGGGGCGACATCTTCCTGGGTGTTACCGTAGTCTGTGTGGTGTACAGTATGGAGTTAGACTCGGAGACGAGGAGCCTGACTTGTGTGTATGGAGAGGATATTGAAGGTGATTTGGGGGGAGAAAAAGGAATTCGGAAAGGGTGAGCTAACTGGAGGGTTTGCGCTATGGGAAGGGGCTGTTTTGTTCCTGTGGCTCATTCATGGTGATTTATTATTTTATTTTGGCTCTGGAAAGGAATCTAGATTTTTAATTGTATTTCTCGACCCCACCTCCTTGCGAAAGTGCACTGCGTAAGCTTAAAGTGCGTTCTATCGATTTCTTGTTTTCTGTTAGCTGTACGGGTTTAGGGACAGGAGGGGCCTTGAGGATTTTAAACACCAGGTTTTTCATTTTTATGCATTTGCACGGGAACAGCTCCTGCTTTCGAGATGTTTTACTTTCCAGCGTGTAGAGAGAGAACCGTTAATGCATTTCGGATACGGAAAGGAACATCCACTACCTTCCCATTTGACGGTGCCAGGGAACCAAGTGAAAAGTTCAAGCCGGGGTTCCCAGCAAGGGTGTGTTCCAGAGCCAGCAGCGTGCTTTCTAGGAATTCAAGTGAGACTTTTATGACTGCCTCCCAGGTCTCTGTAGCACCCTGTTTGGTCAGGCCAAACTTTCAAAGCTGTTTTGTAATTCGAGAAACACTGTGAGAGAAAATTAGTGCCTGCTGGATTTTCGTGAGCTTATTTTTATTGGTCATGTTGAAAATCGGGCGAAAGGCAAATGTTACTTTGAAATATTTGTTTTCCGTGCTGTTGGCATTCTAACCCAGAAGTAATACGCGGAGACTCAAGGCCCTGGACTCTGCTGGCATGGGGGTGGCGTTGGTGGACTAGAAACACGTTTGGTGTTTTAAATACTTTCTGCAGGTTTAAATAGCTTCATGCAAGTTACTTGATACTTAAAATTTTTTTGAAGTTTTGGTCAACATATTTTACCTTTTTGAAATAAAATTTGTGACTGATAAGAATTTCAATAAGTTAAAATACTGTATGCCATCCACTTGTTAAGAACTTAGGATCAACACTTCTTTTAAAAGAAAAGGAATGGCCTTGAAACTGTTTTTTACCTACTCTCCTTTCCCCATTCTTTTCTGCAATGCAACCCATAACCCAAATGTTTACACTTGAAGATTTTCATTCCCTACTGAATTAGAAAAAACTGTTGACAATAGTATATGGATGGATATTATGATCAAAATGGAGTTAAACCTAAAATATTCAATAATGGTGAATTGTCTTGAATTTTATAGCTAGGTTTAAAAAGAGGCACTCAAACATCTTGAATTCTTGGTTCAGTTTTTATTGTGATTGATAAAATTGTAGTATTTTACCTTTTGCTTGGTGCACTAGAAACTTCTGGAATTTTGAGCTCAGTCTCTTGTAGAAATTGTGATAATATAAGCCTCGACTGCTAACAGAGTTGTGAACCCCAGAGACAAGGTGGAGTTTGTGGAGAGTTCAGAGTGCAAACCAGCAGTGGGTGAGCCTATTATGTGTTGTACACAATCCAAGAAGTTGTGATAAAGAAATGAGGGTAATGAGACTGAAGGTTTCAAGGCTGAGATAATTTAATATTTGAAATTGTATAAATAGATTTATTATGCAGAGTAGAGTAATCAACTATACTTGGTTTCTGATGAGGATAATTAAGAGTGAAAGAGTTTCCTCTCGGGTGAAGACTTAAGTTGCATCTAGGGGAGGATTTGTGGCCAGCTAGGGAGATTAGTTAATTTGGGAAGTGGTTGCTGTGAAAAACCTGTAGATACTTGTTTCTGAATTTTTTTTTCTAAGATTCTTTTCTTTCTAAGATGGTTTAAGTGTGTGAGTCTCTGATCATCTGTTTACAGTAACTGAAATTTTATACTCTTGGTCTAGAATTTATTCAGGCATTGCTCAGGTGCTTAAGTCTTCTCTAAAATGACAGTCTCATTCTTAGGCTTCTTCATCTTCTGCTTAGGGTTCCTTTCCAAATGATGGGTTTTGTTCCAAAAGTTAGAGATATGTATCCTTTTCAATTAATTTGAATTAATTTGCATACATTTTCAATTAATTTGCAGATTTGGTATCTCACTTGATATTTTTGAATAAAAATATCTTACATGTGATGATAGTCTTTTTTTAACATATGATCTTCTCTTTAAGTATGCTTGTTCCCCCTACTCCCAGGTCTTCTGTTTCATGATCTTAAATTTAATTGTTTAAATTAAATGAAGTACTTTATTTGACCTGCTTAAATGTCTAAGCAAAAGATAGTGTCCTCATGGTAGGTGTATGTTAAATTTTGAGTTTTTAAGCTCTGAAAGCTTCTCCTTAAAATGATCTGTGGGGTGAAATTCACAACTGACTATAAGAAAAATAATTACATAACTCAGATACTAATTTTGAAATCCAGAAGGTATAGGTGCACATTTACACAGAAATTTTAAATGTTCTTAGGTTGATGCCAAGGTCAAGAAGAGTGTGTGGTGTAGATGACCAGCTCTGTTAGTGAATAAACATCAGACTCACAATTTAACACATCTACTATTTTTCTGAAAGCCCTCCTTCCTCTTTTTGAGATATTTGTTTATAAACATTAGTAAGTACACAGGACACAGACAGAAGCATCAGAAAAACATGAACTTATACTTCTTACTAAATCCCATCCTGATCTGAAATTGCAAGTGGCTGAGGCTCCTCACATCCAAGAATTGATGGGGAGCAGTAGTACTTAATTCAAATGCTTGGAACCCACCTAGCCTGTGGCAAAATGGCAGTCATACCTTTAAAGGGTATGAGGTGGGAACTGAGCAGTCATAAGGTTTTGCAGAAGCTGGTGGTTTGAGCCTAGTATTTGTCCTAGACGTGACACTTGGTAAAAACTGGGTCCCAGCAGTGACTCAGCTACTGTTTTCACTTGGCCACCTGCAGGCCCCATGATATCAAGTGCTTCCTGCTGCTTCGTGGGTGGAAACACCATCAGAGAAATGCAGCTCATTCTTGGGGAGTTTGTTTGCACAGAACTGTGCATGGCCCTTCTGGTTTCTGCTGCTCCTGTGGTCTTCTCTAGAAAAGAATTCTGAACTCAAGGCAGACATTGGCTTTCATAAGCTAGGAGGTATGGAGGGTAGGTTTGCAGTTTGCACTGGACTTTCACAAAACAGCCCACATCTCACAGAACACTGCCTCAAGGAAAGTCCTGGCAGGACTCAGACCTGAGTCCCAGGGAGTGTGGCTGCTACAGAAACCGGTGCTCAAGGAGTCTAAGCCTCACCAGGGTTCAACTTCAGGGCTGTAAAATAAGGACTTCAATTATATTCTGTCCAATGGTGCTAGGGTGCCATGAAAGATATAATTATATAAACTGACACAATGCAAAGCTAATTTCTATACTCAAAGAGAATTAACCTTTAGTTAACATGCTTGACATATCTTCAAACACCATACAGTACAGGTAAGAATAGTAGTTCAAAGAACAATAGCGACTGATTCAAACTTC
This sequence comes from Tonatia bakeri, assembly GCA_004024845.1. Classification (NCBI taxonomy): domain Eukaryota; kingdom Metazoa; phylum Chordata; class Mammalia; order Chiroptera; family Phyllostomidae; genus Tonatia; species Tonatia bakeri. The sequence goes on along the minus strand of PVIA01006958.1, from coordinate 67,220 downwards.
CTATGCAATTACCCTGCCATTTGCTCAGGTAATTTATCAAAGTGCATCTTAGCCACAACCCTGGGACCAGGGCCTTCCTGAGACCAGTCAGGGCCGCCCCCACAGTGGTCCCCAACACCCCTGCACCATTAGTAGCCAGAGGGACATTTTATACAAGAAATTTATCTTATAGATGTCTCCATCTACTTTCGTTCATCTCCTGAAACCTCACCCATTCTCCCTATTGGCAAACAGTCATCATTCCAAACCCTAAGTTTGTCCATCTGATGTGTCCTCTCCTTGGATGCTCCAGCTGCCCTCCACTACATACAGTATGGCCTTAGAACATCATGCAGTTCTGTATTGGGCCCCAGTTTATTGTTTCTGCTTTCCAATATTCAGGCTCTCTTTTCTGACCATCAGGCTGAATCTAAGGATGAACCTGGTTTCTTTTCCCTCTATCAGCAACACTCCTCTACTTAAACACACACACACACACACACACACACACACACACACACACACACACACACGATAAGTTAATGGTCTTCTGTGCCAAAGCATCATCCCTCCATTGCTGCACTTACTACTGTTTATTATAATGGACTGTTTGCTTCTCTCTCATCCCTGAGACTCCATACCTTAGCTACTTAGCACACCTCAAGACACTAGATGCTTGAAGAGTATTGAATCAATGAAGCTAAAAGTACTATGAGACTTATGTGACTACTCCACTCCCCAAATAAAAGTAGAGGGAAGGTCTTTTCTGTATTTCTGTTGACTTGAATTCCCATCTATACAGTGCTCCCAATTCCAGTGATCCCTTTATAAACAGGACATTCTAAAGACCAGGAACCATGGTCCAGATGACCCATTCTGTAGCTATATTACCTTGTAGTTAATCACTTTAGAGAAACACAATTATAGCAGGTCCTCAAATATCCTCATTTCATTCAACATGGCTTTGTTGTAACATTGATAGGATGCTGTAAGAACTGAACTCTTGTTCATACAATTCACCTGTGGTAAAATTGGCTCCATGTTTAACTTTGACTTTCTAACTGCTAGTACAGGAAGTCCTCAGAGTCATCCATAGGTTCTGCAGTTTGAAGTGCTTGAAGTCACAAAATCTATCAAATCAAAGTCAAACAGTTCATTATCATTTGTGAATCTCACTGAGAAAACCTAAAACTCACATTTCCTTTCATGATTATTACAAATGTGGTTGGGCATCTTTGTTCATGTCTTAAAGCATTCAGAAGTGAGGTATACATGTAATTGGTAAGTAATTAGTAAATAAATTAGGCAGGATCTGTCCTGGGAGATTTTATAAAAACACTTTGTCTTGGACTCTTAAATGTTTATCAAATTCTAATAATTAGAGCTACATATATTGTTAGTACCTTGTGTGATAATCAAGACCCTTCCACAGTGAATAGGCAAGGCAGCATTTTGTTGTGCTGCCTTCTTTTCTGCCTGCCCACAAATCACCCGTGGATAGATACTAAAATTTAGAAAGGCATTTCTAGACCAAGGAGGATATGAAATATTAACTCTGCAGGAAGAATTGTAAATGCAATGCCTTGACCCAACGTGCAGGTGGGGAAGCTCACACACACAGTCAGTGGAAAGCCTGGAGAAGGAGCTGTGCCTGCCTTCGGTGCAGTGACTTGATATGACAGTGACCTCCTTCTCCCAGTGCTTCCTTCAGCAGACAGTTTTCAGGGCTGAGATGTACCTTCCAAGGACACAGGAGGGTCAGCTTTTGTTTGGGGTCATCAGAGTTTATGTGGAACTTTGTGCATTTTCAAGCATCTTCCTGAATTCACACCCTCTGGAGTGCTAAATGTTGTGCATCTCTCCCCAAGATCCAAGAGAGTTTTCTTTCAATGTTGCGGTCTTCCAAAAAGGTCGAGTTAGAGATAGGGACATATCTGGGATGTGTCTGTAACCAAAGGGACTTTTGCCCTTGCTCTGAATCCATAGTAGAATAAAAATTTTTTAAATGTTACCAGTAGTTGAAGTTAGGGAACTTTAGTGATTCTCAGTGGTAAATAGAACATTGCAGGAATTTAATGAAAGCACGCCAAGTTCAAATACATATCAAACAGTTTTTTTTAAGACTTTATTTATTTACTTTCAGAGAGAATGAACGGGAGAGAGAAAGAGACAGAAAGAAATATCCATGTGTGAGATATATACATCGATCTGTCACCTCATCCCCAACCAGGGACCCTGCTGCAACCCAAATATTTGCCCTGACCGGGAACCGAACCCATGACCTTTCTGTTCAAAGTCCAGGGTTCAATCCACTGAGCCACACCAGCCAGGGCTATATCAAACAATTTTATTGCTCTGCTTACAAATGCATAAGATACCAGGGGCAGCTTGAGAGCGAAGAGCAAACCTGGCTATGGATTTCTTCTCACCCATGGTAATAATTTTAAATCACTGTCATAATCAAGTTAAGTGGATTTTAATGACTTTGTGTGTTTTGGCTATTTGCAGTTGTGCTGTTTACAGTGGTGCTCTGGCAGTTCTGTTCGGTGACCCACTGCCCCCAGGGTAGTGGGGGATCTCCACATTAGCACCAGCTCACCTGGGTCACTGATCACACACCAGGCAAAGGGACCTCTTTAAGTCAGAAAGCTCAGTCTACTGTGGCAAGTCTGGCTTGGGTCCCAGGGCATCAGGTCCCAAGTTGTTGGTGCTTATATTACATTTTGAAAATCTGTGAAAATTATTTCATTTTTCTTAATGACTTTAGATCTCTGCATGCCCTCAAAACCTTTTAATTTTCCTTATGAGTCCTGCTATGTTAGCTTAATAAGGTTTGCATTCTCAGTTGGTTTCACTGTACTTTTTAATTATGTTATCCTGGACAAGGTTTTTGATAACTGGATGTGGTAAGAAAATTCCATTACTGTGTTTTAGAATTCTATTGCCAGCCCAAAAGGCCTAACTCTGTGATAAAACCAACCCACCAACTTACACTGTACTTTTCAGGAAACTCATAATCCTCAGGTATAGGAACTGGTTTCAAATGGATCCCAAGCTTTTGTGAGGGAGGTAAATTTGGTCTGGGCCTGCAGTAATGGGGTTGGTGTTTTGCTTGTTTATTTTTTTGGTTTTCTTTTCTTCAACTGTTTTAGACTCTTTGAAGGTTTATTCTCAGGCAACTCTGTGATTTTCTAGATACTGGCAGTAAATAATAAGGATCTAACAAGAAATCTTACATTTACCTTTTTTACATGTCGTGAATGTCTGAAGTAATTAGAAATTTTAACATTTCAGACTATGTTGGTGAATTACTACCAAACATTCAATTTTCACACCAAAATAATTGTACTTATTCTTATTTTAGAAAGAAAGCCCTTCTCTTGGGGCCTCTAAGAAGAGAAACTACCATCCTTCAGGGTGATATGCCTAATGTTTTCAACTATCCCCACCAAATGAAAGGTAGGGAAGATCTCACTATGTGGTGGTGGGAAAACTCCCTCCTGCAAACGGTGGCTGAGTACAGTGCTCCCCCATGTGACTGTCTGTGCAGAGCTGGCTCTCCCTGCTCTCCTTTCACTGGCTGTTTTGCAGACAGGCCTCCTAGCAGTCACCCCAGGACCCTGTATCAGTCAGCCTGGTAAAAATGAGACTTGGCTCAACGCAAAGGTCTGCTTGAGTATAATCTCAAGAATGAATAACTAAAGGAAAATTTGTCCCCCAAGCTCAAAGGTCAGGAGCCTCCTGGCTGGGCCCTCAACCTCAGCCTGGGATCCCTCCATTGTTGAGTGCAGTGTACAGTACAACTATCATTCAAGTTAATGAGAAGGACTTAAAACTAAATTCTTTCTCACCTCTCCAGGGTTCTTCATCATTCTGGAAAGTCCTGATGGAAAGCTTTGAAGACCCCACTTTTATCCAGAGAGCCAAGACACTGGGAAATGAGATCTTCCCATCTTTCACTTGGAGGGAAGAGTTGAAGGCATTATGCCTATCACCATGAAGGATGGTAGTATGCACTTTGTATCTGGAAGACTCATCCCTCCCTGACCTAGAAAACAGGATGGGGATCCAGCTGCTCCTAATCTCAGCAGGCTTTCTAAGATAGGAACAGTTCCTCTTGAGTTCAGAGGGCAGTTGTTGTTTGGGGGCTTCTGGAAGAAAGATGAAATGATGTTTTCTGCTTGCTGGAGGAAATTAACAAAGTCATCCACGTTTGGTTTTTCCTGCAATATCGGAGTGAAAGAGGTAAAGCTCTGTGTAAAGGAACCAGCCAGGGTCCAATGCCTTCCGCCCTTGCTCACTGGCTGTACCTGGTGGAAGACGCCCTTCCAGATAGCTCATTCTGTTGAGTCTGGAGATCCCTCACGAGGACCTCCTCAGTGCTGCTTTTATCTCCTAGGATATCTGTCTTGTATTTGTGAATATTCTGGTTATCACCCCTAAATCTTCTCCAACCCTTCTTCCCAAATTCTAACATCTGGTAGCTTATCTAATTTACCTTTGTGTCCCCAGAGGCTAGCAAATTCCTTCCTTAGATATTTGTTGAATGAAAGAAACTTATTGCATGGTAGTCATAGGTTTGTGGAAACCTAGCAATGGATTACCAGCCATCTATTTTTTTTATCTCTTACTACTAACTTATCATAGAATGTAATGGCACTCCTTCAAAAAATAGTGTTTTTAATAAGGCTTTTTAATTGTACTTTCTTATTCTTGTCCTTAAGCCATAACTAACATACATGGAGGCAGAAATTTACAGGAGGAACATTCTGAGATTAGAAATTTTCTTCTTAAAAATGGAAGCAAGCTGGCTTATTATAATTGTCACGTAAGCTCCCAGATTCTATATTTACACTAGATTGATGACATTTTTTAAAACATTAAATTCTCGCCGCACCTTCCTTTCTTCAGCATCCAATCTCCCATCCCTTTCTCTGCACATGTAGGCACGTGACATTAGCAGCAAGTACTAGTGAAGCACTGCTCAAGGTTTTCAGGACAGTTCTCTTTGCTTTGGAAATTGTACACAGATATTTAGTTTAATATTTCAGATACTAAAAATTAATGGCCTATTAAAAGTTTATTTTCAGTGTAGCTAAGGTCAGAATTGGACATTTAGCTGAAGTCCATATGGCTCTGAGTTGCACAACAGGGGAAAGCTCTTTGTAAACTGCAAAGGGCAGCCTGAGAAGAGACATGGGCTCTGGAGTCAACAGACTGGAATTTCAGGGCCTCCACTTTGGGAAGATTTGTGTGAGTTATTCCTTCTCTCTTTTTCTTCCCCTACTTTTGTTTAAATTAAAACTTTTAGATTTTAGGTTCATAGTAAAATGGAGCAAAGCATGTAAAGATTTCCCACATACCTTCTGCCCCCACACATGCACAGTTTTCCCCCTAACCAGAAAGTGGTGCATTTGTTACAAAGTCCATGGTTTACCTTAGGGTTCACTTACTGTTCCATATTCTCTGGGACTGGACAAATGTCTAATGACTTGTATCCATCATTATAATATCATACAGAGTATTTCCACTTGCCTAAACATCATATGCGCTCAACTATTCATCCCTTCCCTCCGTGGCTCCCATAACCACTGATCTTTCACTGTCTCCTGGAAAAGTTTACCTTTTCCAGAATGTCATATAGTTGGAATCATGCAATACGTAAGCTTTTCAGATGGGTTTCTTTCACTTAGTGACATGCATTTAAGTTTCCTCCATGTCTTCTCATGGCTTAATAGCTAGCTCTTTTCTTTTAACACTGAATAATATTCCATTCTCTTGATTTTGTCTCTTGATGCACTCTAGTTTGTTTATACATCCACCTACTGAGAGACATCTTGATTGCTTCCAAGTTTTGGCAATAATGAATAAAGTTTCTATAAATATCCATGTGCAGGTTTATGTGTGGATATGAATTTTCAACTCCTTTGGATACCAAGGAGTATGACTGCTGGATTGGAGTATGGTAAGAGGATGTTTAGTTTTGTAAGAAACGAACTGTCTTCCAAAGTAGCTTTACCATTTTGCATTCCCTCCAGCATTGAAAGAGGAGAGTTCCTTTAGCATCACAATCTGGTGTTGTCACTGTTCTGAATTTAAGTCGTTTTGATGGGTGTGTGGTGATATCACACTGTTTTTATTAACATTTCCCTAATGAAGTATGATGTGGAACACCTTTTCTATGTGCTTATTTGCCACTCATTTATTTTCTTTGATGAGGTGTCTGTTGAGGTCTTTTTTCAATCAGGTTGTTTTCTGATTGTTGAGTTTTAAGAGTTCTTTATACACGTTTGATAACAGTGTCTTTTCCAAACTTTTTTTCCAGTCTGTGGCTTGTCTTCTCATTCTCTTGACATTGTCTTTCAGAGGCAGAAGTTTTTAGTTTTAATGAAGTCCAACTTATCAGTTATTTCTTTCATGATCATGCCTTTAGTGTTGTATCTAAAAAGTCTTCACCATACCAAAGGTCATCTGTGTTTTCTATGTTATCTTTGTTAAACATAAATTTTAACTTCCAGGGCTCAAAGTATTTTTTTTTTTCAAAACGTTTTTCCTAACAATATGAATAATTTTCATGTTTGCTTAAACATTTGCCTGTTTTCTATGAAATGAATATAAGCTTTTCAACTATTCTCTTACAACTGTATATTTAGTTTCTTTTCAATTTTTCACCATTACAAACTATATTGATATAAATCTTTGTGTATGAATTGTTTACTGTTTTTTATTTATTTTATTTTTTAATTTTATTTTAATCATTGTTCAAGTACAGTTTTCTGTCCTTTACTCCCATTCTAGCCCACCCACCCATTCCTCCCCACCTCACTTCCATTTCCACCCCACCTAGTTTTTGTCCATGTGTCCTTCATATTTGTTCCTGTAAACCCTTCCCATTCTCCCCTGAAATTCCCTCCCCTTGCCCTTCTGGTCACTGTCAGCCTGTCCTCTATTTCAGTGTCTTTGACTATATTTTGCTTGTTTCTTTGTTTTGTTGTTTAGGTTCCTGTTAAAGTTGAGATCATATGGTATTTGTCTTTCACTGCCTGGCTTATTTCACTTAACATAATGCTTTCCAGCTGCATCCATGATGTTGCAAAGGGTAGGAGGTCCTTCTTTCTTTCTGCTGCATAGAATTCCATTGTGTAAATGTACCATAGTTTTTTGATCCATTCATTTACTGATGGGCACCTAGGTTGCTTCCAGCACTTACATTGGGGTGCATAGGTTCTTTTGGATTGGTGTTTCAGGGTTCTTAGGATATAGTCCCAGCAGTGGAATTGCTGGGTCAAAAGGCAGATCCATTTTTAGTTTTCTGAGGAAGTTCCATACTGTTTTCCATAGTCGTTGTACCTGAAAGTATTTTTTAAAGAAATGATTCATTAGGACATTGTTAGCAAGAAAATGACTTGGGGCATAAAGTCTTAACCACCAGCACATGGCTACTTGAAAAAACAAGCATGCCGCTATGCGGTAGTTGGAGGGAACTCTTGTACATCAAGTAGAGGAAAAGAGATGTAAGTTATTTAGAAAGACTTTACATTATCTATAAATACAGGAGTGGGCAAAGGTGCGGCAGAGCTAGTTCTGGGACAGGCGCACTCTGCGAGGAAGAGCACTTGCTCCTTTGTTGCGGGCAGCGGTCCGGACAGTTTGAGTGTGAGCAAGAAGCAGACTGGGATGCAATGGTGTCTAGTCATTCTCTTTAGATAATTTTGGAAGTAACCACCTGGGAGTTATTCCAAAATTCTGCAGCCAAACAGGAATGTAAGTACCTCTTGCTTGCCAGCTTGTCCAAAGCTGTTAACAGGCTAACTGTTCTTTCTCTCACTCTCCAACAGGCATCATTTAATGTTAAACATCTCAGATATTTTTCTTGTCATCTTCTAGAAGTTTTATAGTTTTGCATTTTACATTTAGGTCTGTGATTTTTTTCACTACTTTTTGTTTTAACAAAATAGGAAAAAGTTAACCATATTCTAGGTTTCAATTTTTTCCTCTGTAAAATGAGAGTAAATGATCTGGTTCTTTTTTTTTGACAAACTATTTTTATGTGCTAATCAGCACATCTGTACTTGGCTCAAAGGTGGCATTTGCATTCAATAGCTATTATTATTAGAACATAGCACAGTCCTCGAAGGAAATGGACTTGCTACATTTCTAGCAGTGTTTTTTGGCCCTTCTTTTTAGTGGTCCTCATAAATGTTTGTTTGTTACTGCTTACCTTCTTCTATAATACTGTGTTCTTTGAAGTGACTTATCATTCATATAACTTACAATCCAGACAGTGGTTTGTGGATCATGAGGATGCAGGAGGGTTGTAGGAAGAAAATTTTCTGACTTTGAGTCCCCTTTTGGACTCAAGTACACAGAATTTTAATCTGTTGCTTCTAGCCCATCACTTGCCACTCAACTGAACAAGCTCTCTTTGAAATAGAATGCCTGCTTAGCGGCCACATGCTCATTTTATCCCACTTTCTTTCTTACTAGAGAGTCCACACTTTCAAAGATTACACCTACTGTACATGGTTATAGAGGTAATTAAGTATTGCAGAAAGAAGATGAAAAACTTTCCATTTACATAAAACTCATCATTTATTTGTTTTTATTAAGGATGTTAGAAATAACTTAGCCATTCACTGTCTCTAAAATTGTAGGCTTTGCTGATACACTGTTGGGTAACAAAGTTACATATTTCTGACACCAAGTGAATACTTAGTGAATGGAGAAAATACAGTTTAAATGATTGAGAGAAAGCAAGAAAAAAAACAAGGAAAGTTAAAGGGAATAAATAATTAATTGTCAGGTATCTAGATTGCTGACAGCAGAATAGTAACAAAATTGTTCTGAAATTATATGAACCCTGTTGCTTTTAATGGGAGGTTGAATCAGATGGTGTCAAAGCAAAGGCACTTTGCAGTCAGCCTGGGCTCAGGTGCTGATTCTGCCACTGACAAGCTGTGTGACATCCAGGACTGGCTGAAGGACCCTAGGCAAAACTAAAATAGGCCTAGTGTTCAAAAAGCGGGAATAACAATACTCTTAACGGTACTAAACAAAATACTTTTCCTTTTCTTTTTTCTCTTGATTATGTTGTTTTCAATGTTGTCCTAAGAAAATAAAAAATAAAAATTAATTATTAGCATGCATTTTACTATTCATCCTTATATTGGGCTAGGCTGGTTATAAAACCAAATATAAGAGTGCTTAACTCCCATGAAGAATCACCAAAATTACACAATATGTACTTTGTAGCTGGCACATGCCTATGTATTTTGTTCTCACCAGAACAGTGGAACCACTGCTCAGAACTAACTCAGGTCTGTTTACCATATTTCATGATATATGCACATTCTACAAACACTCGATCTTCATCTTTTGAAAAGGAGGGACTTCCCTTCTATGTCATCATTTTCAAGCACATGTGGATAGCTAACAGAGAAATAAAAAGAATACCATCAGGATCCTTTGTCAAGTGTATTTCTGAGAACACCATTGCCTTCTTTTTTCTTTTTTTCTTTCTTTCTTTCTTTCTTTCTTTCTTTCTTTCTTTCTTTCTTTATTTATTTATTTATTTATTTATTGGTTTTGGGAGCAAGTTCTGGTTCTAACAGAAAGCATGGCCCTTAGGGGCTATCAGATCTCTCACTCAGCCTCAAAGGAACATGCTCAGTGTCCTCATGCTGAATCCTGCTGAACTCCCACGCACTATGGGTTCACTGGAATTCTAGTCTCATGGACTATCCCAAATGCTGTAGCTATATGTGTATGGGGCATTAAAGAGTGGTGTGCACCATACTGCACATATATCATACGTATCTGCTGTGCTTATACACAGGCTTCATTGTCCCATAGGATGTCCCTTATAACACAGACTCAAAGAGTAACAGGGAAACGTTAAAGGAAGTGCGGTCCTGCTCACTTTAGGTCCTGTGGGACTGTATAAGTCACAAGCACACGCTGGCCCTAGTGATGTCTAATGGGTTCTTACTTCAAGGAGCCTCTGTTTCTCATCATTAAATTCAGGCAACACTGTTACCAGACTCACAGGTTGTTGTTTAAATAAACCCCTGTTTATGGTTTACATAGTACCTCACAGTCTTTACTAAAATGTCCTTCCTGTACTTCCGTTACTGAGCAAGTCTTCAAATAAGACACCTCTGTTGGTGGGAAGACAACCTAATGCAAATGCACACCAGAGTCATTGAATTTCACTTCCTGAATTGAGCAGGATGCAAATCAAATTTTGTAAGTCACAAATATATCCTATGATCTTTTGGAAAGTGACTCAATTAATAAAATACTATATAGTATTTTAAGGGCTTTGAAGAGCAAAATATGATTTAAAGATATAAGTCATGGCATCCTGTCCACATCTCTTTACTTACAGTCAACCTACTGTCTTCCTCGGAATCTCAATTTCTTCATGTGTAAAGCGAGGGTCAGATGTCTGACATGGATACTAGACATTGTCACATCTTAGCCTGATGTCTAATGACTAGAATGAACTTGAAATAAAAAACAAAGACATACAAATATATATAATAAGGGCATCACGGAGAGAAGAGCTACAATAAATCAGTTTCATTGTCACCACTCCCGTTGGCTGGGCGTTGGTAGCATACTGAGCACTACAGACCTTTCACTCCACCACCAAGACCAGCAGAACTAGTCCAGCAGAACTATGCGCACATGTGCTACGTGCTGTACAGACATATGCTGTTTTGTTTTCATATTTCACCCTTGTAGAAAGTCTGAGCACCTAGTTTCTGCATCTTTTCAAAGGGTCCTGCAGAAGAATTTCTCTAATCAGGCTGGAAAACCTTAGGCCCTCAAATTATACCTTTCTGTATTTAGCATTTTCTCAATGGGGTGAGATACAGTAATATGCTGAGCTGGCTTTCAGGAATTTTGTGGGCCAATTATTAAATTATATTAAGAATAAAGGCAGTAAATTCTCAAAAAGCATAACTTCATAATTGTTTTATTACATTTTACTCTGTCTGTTGTCTTGATATTGTTCCCATATATTGTGTCTGTGTGGTGCAAATACTGTGTAGTGATGGGCTTCTGCTCATCTCTCCCCAATTCTGTGTCCAGTGATATCACATTGGTAGTTTGAATTGGCTTGGATGGAACTATTTACATCACTGAAATGAGTAAAGGGGAAAAATCAGGTTTCCTCCCCCACCCCCTTCCCTGAGAGCCCATTGTAAAACATTTATCAGCAAAGAACTGAGTAGGAATGAAATTTCATGTAGAGGTTCCTTTTGGAAGATTTGTTTACAAGCTGTGGCTACTATAGACCATTATAGAACTCATTAGAATGTATGAAAAAAGAAAAACAGAAGAGAATGAACATTCTTCATATCTGTGGCTGGCAATACATTAATTGACTTTCATATAGAGGTTAATTAAAATTCTCTTAAACTCTTGCTAAGCAGCATGATATTACCTCAGTCTTGCAGTTGAAACTTATCTGTGGTTTAATAACTTGCCCACTTTGCTACAGCTAATAAATGAAGAAACTTATGTTTAAGTTTCTTAAACATAAACTTATATGATACTATATTTTTCTTTCACTCATTTTTTTGTACATCGAGCATTTAAAGTCAAATATGTGCCAGCCATTGGCCATTTAAAGGTTCTACCTGAGGGAGGAATAGGTATGTATGCAGTGATGAGGCAGCCCAGGAAATGACCAGGGAATGTCGGAGAAGGATACTAAGCTGGTTCTTTTTTTTAAGATTTTATTTATTTGTTTGTTTATTTTAGAGAGAGGAGAAGGGAGGAGAAAGAGATGAAGGGAAACACTGATGTGTGAGAAAAACATCAATCAGTTGCCTCTCCCAAGGCCCCAACCAGGGACCTGGCCTGCAAACCAGGAATATGCCCGGACTGGGAATCAAACCAGCAATGTTTTGTTTTGCAGGATGACATCCAACCAACTGAGCCACACCAGCCAGGGCTAAGCTGGTTCTTCATGAGTGATAGCTCCAGTTTTTGCATAGAGAACACAGCCCTGGCAGGGCTTGTCCACATGTGCCCGGCATTGCATGCACTCTCGATAGTGTAATGTGTGGTAGAGGTTGGCTTGGTAGAGGTCACAGAAACGAGAACATTATGGTTAGATGGCATCTCTGGGCAGTCTGGGGGTTTCTTCCACACTGCTACCTGAGGCACATGTTGAAGGCAGTATCCGTTCTCACTAATTCTGTCTTTTACTCATTTAGTAGCAGCCCTTTCAAGGCACACAGTCAGAGGGAAGCTTCTGTGATACTTGCTTATGGGCCCTGCCCCTCAGGTTTTGTTCAGCAAGTCTGGGGTAGACCCCAGGAAGTTTCATTTTTTCTTACATCCATAAAGGTTCAGAGGCAGCACCAGATACCACACACTGAAAAATGTTACTGTTCTCTAGTTTCTGTGCTATCTTCACCAGTGGGAAGAAAGGACATACACATGCTCATAATAGCTATTCCAAGCTGTACCCTGGGTACCTTATACCCAGTGTCTCTACTTCCCCACAGTTACCCCGTGAGATGTTCAGAGCAGTTAATTACTTGTCTCATTTTACAGTTGAGGGAACTGAGGATGGCAGAGGTTAATTAAGTAGCACCAGGTCCCAGTGCTAGCAAATGGAGGATCCAGATTTCCTGCATTTGCCAGTGTATTTTCTGTGTGTGCACAGTGCCCACAGGGAGTGCTGCCCACATGTCCAGGATGCCAATCATGGTGATCTGCTCTGGGGCCAACCTCAGAAATATTGTTCCTTAAACAGAGAACCACCTATTCTCCCCAAATTTTTTTAACTTTATTGGAATAACTCTACACACCTTATAATGTAAAATAGTAATTGTATTCTTAAGGCCTCCCATTCTTAATTTCTACAGAATTTTGTTCATCTACAGAACTTTAAAATACTCTATAAGTAAAACCCATAATCTGACCTAGTTAGTATGATTAGATAACAAGGAGGATATTACCAGTAAATTAGATTTCTATAGGTTTTAAATATTCAGTCTCTTTCTATCACTGAATGAAGAGAACAAGACAGAACAAGAGGGGGAGCTTTGGCCAGGAAACCTATATTCTCATTCTGTGTCTCTCTAACCAGTTTCGTAACCACGGGTAGCACACTCTCTTTCCCCAGACTCCGGGCTCTTCACTGGTCTGTCCCAGCTCTGGCTAGGGCTCCCAAGTCTGTAGGATGGAGGGAGGAAATGTCACCATTGATTTCATGTTCTTTGGCTTTTTGAAGACAAACAGAACATGTTTACATTGTGAGCAAAGAACTTATGACTCAAGTATTGTGTTCCTTTATTTGGGGTTTGGAAAAATAGAAATCTATTTTGCCCAACAAATTAGTTAGATTTAAAATAGCTCAACTTTGTGTTTTCTCTGGTGTTCAGTCACTTCTCCCAAGTGCTGAGCATCTAAAAATGTGTTTTTCATATATAACCTGCCTCTGTTGAATGCTAGGATCAAAAAGTAACACATAGTAAAATTGCATTCATCTTGGCACATGCTTCTCAGTTGTTTTCCATTAGAAGTAATATCTCGGTTCATTGTAGAATTGGTACTAAAATTTTTACTAAAATGAGAATGTCAACAGTATCAGAAATGCTTCTTTAGGCCACAATGCAGTGTAAACACAGTAGCTATACATGGCTTAACCTCAAAGCAAAACATATTGTACAGTGTATTCTTTTCTTTTGACTTCGAAGTAATAACTGCACTGTTCAGCAATAAATTCCAGGTAGATATTTTTAAACCAAACACATCTGACATTTTAAATAATTTTAGACTGATGAATTTAGTGTTTCTGAGATAAAGAACATAAACATTTTCTTTTTTTCAAAATGCAGTCTGGAGAGTGTGTATTTGTACTATAATTAATGCTGTGTTAAGTCAGTGTGACATAGCTGCAGCGAACATTTGTAGAGCAAAGGGAAAAAGGCCTTTATTTAAATTTACCAAGAGCAGAAATAAAGTGAGCAAATGCACACTGAAGTGAGAGGCAACATAAAAATGGGCACTATTTTATTATTGTTTTACAATAGCCTGTCATTAACAGCATGTAATAAATAAATGGTATGATCACTAATAAGTTTAAGTCTGAGTGTGTGCCTCATAAGAGATATTCGGTGAGTGAATACATGTGAGATCAGTGATTTTTTTCTGTTACAGAATTTTCACTTACTCGGTATGAAAATGAAATACAGATACTTTAACTATAATATTATTTGTATATTTACATGAGTAAGAAATATGAATAATAAATACCAATTTGATTTAATAATAGAGTATTCCTGGCTGACAGTTACCATGAAGACAACTTTAGTAGGTATTTCCACTACTAAATATTAGAATCATGAAAGATAAGACTATTGTATTGTTCTTTTAAATCACTCCATCTAACACAGTGCCTGGACATTTAGCAAATGCTTGCTTGATACATCTGTTTTATTAGTGTGCATGTACATACCCCTTAAGGGGAAGTGAGATCTTATATGCCCTGACTCATTTACAAATTAGACAGAAGAGTTTTTTGCAGGCCAGATAGAAATTAGAGCAGTAAGGAAAAGGGGCTAGGGTCAGCTGGGCTGGGGAGGTAAACAGAGTAGTTGTGTAATATACATTTTTTTAGTATTTATTACAGATGTCCCCATTTCCCCCACCCTTTTCCTTCCTCCAAGAAGCTGTCTCCTCCCCAGCCCTCACCACATTGTTATTTGTGTCCATGGGCCATACACACACACACACACACACACACACACACACACATATGCATGTATGTCCTTTGGCTCAACTCTTCCAGTCTCCCACACCTGCCTTTCCTCTGAGATCTGTCAGTATGTTACATGTTTCCATTCCTCTGGTTTTATTTTGTTCAGTTTATTTTTTATTAGATTCTACATATGTATGAGATCATATGGTATTTGTCTTTCTCAGGCTTATTTCACTTGGCATAGTATTCTACAGGTACATCCACGCTGTTGCAAAAGGTAAGAGTTCCTTCCTTCTTTTTTACAAATGTGTGCCCCAGTGGAAAACTCCCCAGAGCTGTTGCAGGGCAGCCTGGAGATGATGATTTCCACCAGAAGCAGAAAGACTGCCTTTTAAATTAACTACTGGAGTTTATGGTAGTTTAATCTTTTGTTTGGTCTTTGTCCTGGATCCCTGGAATGGAGTTTCTAAAACCCTTACATTTTCCTCAGTGATAGGAGTGTCTTTATTATGCTAACATGGTGAATCTTATTGGGCCTTTAGATAGTGTCAGAATAGAGGCTGGTCACCAGAAGGACTTACCCTGTGATTAGAGGGCAGGGGACTTTAGGCCAACCTGACCTCTGGGGAGAGGAGAAGACTAGAAATTGAATTCAATCACATGGTCGATGATTCTTATTTGTTTCTAATTTTATTTTATTTTTTCCTTTTTATTTTTTTTATTCTTGTTCAATTACAGTTGTCCCCATTACTCTCCCCTGCCCTACCCACATCCACCTCCCACATTCAATCCTCCACTCCATTGTCCTTGTCCATGGGTCCTTTATAGGTGTACCTTGACTTGACCCCTACCTTTGTTTCCCCCGTTATTCCCCCCTCCTCCCCTCTGGTCACTGTCAGTTTGTTAGTTTTTTCCATGTCTCTGGTTCTATTTTGCTCACTTGTTTATTTTGCTGATTAGGTTCCACTTATAGGTGAGATCATATGGCATTTGTCTTTCACTGCCTGGCTCATTTCACTTAGCATAATGTTCCATCACATGGAGCATCACATAATGAACCATCACATAGCTGATGATTCAATCAGTCATGCCTATATAATGGAACCCCAATAAAAACTCTGAATGTCCAGGCTCAGTGAATCTTCATGATTGGTAAACACATACATGTCCCAAGAGAATGATGCTGCCTGACCATGGAGAGTGGACATGGAAGCATGGAATCTCTCTCCATTTGGTACACACACAACATACACACACTCCTTGAACTACATATATCCCTTCAAAAAAAAACTTTAATCATTAGTATAGCATAGTTTTCCTGAGTTCTGTAAGTCATCCTAGCAAATGATCCAACCTGAAAGGTATTGTGGGGACCTCCCAGACCGGTCACCAAATGGTGAGAAGTGCAGGTGACTTTGGGGATATAAATTAAGGCTGGTGTCTGAAGTGGGGGGCGGTCTTGTGGGACTGTGCTGACCCTAGTGGCTAGACTTAGAATTGTGTTGCAATGTGCTCAGTGGGAGTGGAAGCAGAATAACTGTTATTAAGGATAATTTTCTGATTTCTAATACAAATGATAACATACTGGCGTCAGTTTTATATCTTCATGTTGGGCATTACAGTTTCAAGCACTATCTCCTGGGTGGGCAGGTTTAGAAAGATCATTTAGCAGATTCTACTCCAAATGTGGCATCTATAAACTGGTCTCAGTTCCTGATTGAAATATGCATAAAATGATGGTAAGCATCTAGAAATTAGGACACTGTCAAGCCATTCAGGAATGGAAATATAAAATCATTAGACTGTGACAATTTATAGGGAAAAATCCTTCTCCACAGATAGTTTAATATGGTTTATTTAGAAAATAACACTTCAGTTGATATGATCAGATAGAATCAGAAATTAGGGTCAAAAGTGTCACTAACCCCAAAGTCAAGCAGATGGGTTTGCATGCACTATCTATCTCTTGCTTTCTCTGGGGCTTTGGGCAGGTTACTTAGTCTCTCTGAGGTTCAGTTTTTCATCTCTAAAGTGGACATAGCAGTATTTCCTACCTTACCAGGTGCTTAGAAGCTAAGTGAGATAATCCAGGGAAAGTGCTAAGCACAGGGTCTGGCATATAGAAAGTTAACTGCTGGTATTATTTCTTCTGTGTTCATTTCTTGGCATCAGAGTCTCTGGCTTTGAGAAAGCACACTCGATATATGTGTATTTAATTTATGACTGTATATGAAATCTATAGCCTTGCTTTCATGTGAAGACAAAGTAAAGCAAACACTTTTTGAAAAGCCACAATTTATGCATTTGAATGAATGTTGCATTTTATATAATCCCTCTGAGAGACTACACTCTCACCTACCTCAAAGATGCCACAATTGTTGGACTCATTCTGGGCACTTCTCATTTGGCATTTTTATTAGAGCCTGTTCCAATAAACTGTTCGATCTAACAAATCACCTCAAAATTCAGTGGCTTAGAACAACAATCTGTCATTATCCTTCATGGCTCTGTGTGTTGACTAGTTCAGCTGGGTTCTTACTCAGGGTTTTCCATGAGGGTACAGTTAGAGGTGGCTGAGACTAGAAACATCTGAAAGCTCTACTGGGCTGGCCATCCAAGATTCGGCAGGGAAGGCTGCAATAGCTCAGGGAAGGTTGGGCATCTACCTGTCAGTCCTTGTGGGCTTTCCACATGGCTAGCTTGGGCTTCCTCAGTGCATGGTGGACTCAAGTTACAGAGACATCTTTGTGGGTGTCTGGCTTCCCCAAGAGTGAGCTGTTTGAGAGACATAAAGTGGCATCAGCTAGATCTAGGCCTGATAACAAATCAAAGAAGTCACAGACCCCCCGACCCTTATTCAAGGCAAGAAGGCACAGACCCCATCTTGCCACAGGACAAGAGTCAAAGAATTTGTATCCATGTTTAAGGCAAATGTGTTTTCTCACTTTGGCTCTTTTTTCCACCAGAGGCAGTTTATAGCTTTGTATGGGGACTACTCTGTTATAGGTATGACTCATTTTTATTTGTGTTTATCTGAGTAAAAACCCCAGCATTGTTGTGTATTATGGCCACCCCTTACATGCCTTGGTGTTGTAGTAGCGGGCAGCCAATGTTAGGGAAGTATGACACAGGTCACTGATTTCCCCATGAGCTCCTCCCAATAGCCCTGTCTGATCTGTACTAATGACCTCCTTTTAACATGCCTCCCTGTCCTGTCTTACCTGCTGCAATGTCATCTTCCTAAAGCCCAGGCAAGCAGCATGCCTTTGCTCATAGAACTTCACTCCTCCCATGTCTCATACAGCCCAGGCATCCAGGTATGCCCTTGAGGTCCCCATGGCTTGAAAGGCCCTAGCTTTCTAGTTGTTTTCAACAAATGGTCTCCCTACTTCTATCAACAGTGTCCCCCAAAGACACAGCCATGCATGCTTGCAAATGCTGACATGCACACACACAGCCTCATGTCATTCTTTCAGCTCACAATTATTTAGTGTCTGCTGGTGCTGGGTGCTGTGCTGTCTGCTTTAAGTGCAGCAAGCTCAATTATTATTCCACAAACATGCTGTATGTTTTTGCCTCTCTGGTGCTTGGCTTACATTCCTGAAGTTTAGGTACATTTCTTATTAATGTTTTTATTGTTTCTCTTAATACCAAGCACTGTACCACTCAGGTATCAGTGTATCAATAATATGGTTGCAATCCAGTATGGAAGAGAGGTTCCTTCTCCCTTACATTCCATCTTACGCTTCTCATCTCTGCCCACTTTGTCACCCTTTCTTGGTTGAAGGCTCATCTAGAATCAGCCAGCTCTCTCCTCATCTCCTCCCTTATGTAAAATCCTAATACACTTCACTCTTATTCCTTAAGAAACTCAAGTTGAGGATGAAATAGGTAGGTATTATTTGAGGCACTATTGAAGTCCACAGACACCTTGGCATAACATCCCCCTGCAGCAACATGTACTGAAGCATTGGCAATTCAAAACCATGGGTGGACTTCTGGTGTGTTTCAGGGAGCCTTCTAGGCCTGTGGGAGACCATGGGAAATCAGATATGGTTGTCGTCCCTTAGGAATACACAACAATATTGCTGTACAATATATGAGCTTTGAGCTTTTGGTCATCTAATAAGCAGGTAAGAGTTGGCAAACTCTGCTCAACTCTCCTGCTTTGTTTCATCAAATTATAATTCCATAAACCCAGTTCCAGGGAGAGGTTGTTGGGATGGTCCCTATTTTAAGCAGCTGTGAAAGTGGGGAGACAAACCCATCACTGAGTGACCTGGGCAGGGTTTCTAAATACACATCCACTCCACCTCCTCTCTCCCAAGACTCTCAGCTGAGATGGTGGGACCCTTTGCAGAGGTTGGAGGTCGGGGGAAATATGACAGCTGAACTTAGCAAAAGCTTCTCAATGATCCTGGTTTCTGGTGCCATTCTGACCCTCCTCAACAGGAACACTGCAAAGATAGATCATCCCCAGTGACGTCTGGCAGATGTCCACATTGGCTAACTGTAAACCTAACTGTTTTACAGGTTCATTCTCCCCTTGCTGCTTTAGGATGCCAGCTGCTGACCCCAGGGCCCTGCCATGAAACCTCACTTGAAGCAGTGGAGACTACGAACGCTTTGTGGGATATTTGCTTGGGGGATCTTCTTCCTGGTGATTTTCGTTTACTTCACTGACAGCAATCCTGCTGAGCCTGCACCCAGCTCCTTTGCCTTCCTGGAGACCAGGAGGCTCCTGCCCATGCAGGGGAAGCAGAGGGCCATCATGGGTGCCATGCAGGAGCCCTCCTTGCCAGAAAGCGTGGAGGCAAACAAGGGGCTGCTTGATAGACACACCACAGGGCCTCGCCACCGGCAGAAATGGGCCCAGGTGCAAAGTGGGGTTGAAAATAAAGACAAGTTGTTTTCATCCCAGATTGGGAGAAAATCTCAAAGTACTTTCTACCCAGAGGACAACGACTACTTTTTTGCTGCTGGTCAGCGAGGGCCTCAAAGCCATATTCAGGGGACATGGGAGTCGCTTTCCCCCAGACACCCTGACCAGCGGGAGGGATTATCGATGGTGAAGAAAAGGCACCTGCATCAGAGGAGCAGC
The DNA here is from genome assembly GCA_004024845.1 of Tonatia bakeri. Lineage (NCBI taxonomy): Eukaryota > Metazoa > Chordata > Mammalia > Chiroptera > Phyllostomidae > Tonatia > Tonatia bakeri. Next base: position 47,415 of record PVIA01006958.1, on the reverse strand, counting down.
CATTTGCTGGAGGAGGTCGACAATGGAGACAGGCTGTATTCCTCCATGTCTAGGACCTTCCTGCACCGGCTGTGGAAGGGAAACGTCTCCTCCAAGATGCTCAACCCGCGCCTGCAGAAGGCCATGAGGGACTACATGACCGCTAATAAGCACGGTGTGCGTTTCCAAAGGAGGCGCGCGGCGGGGCGGAGCCGGGCAGCTCTGCTGTGCACCCTGCGGCGCCGGGTACGAGTGCGCACTCTGGATGGCACAGAGGCCCCCTTCTCTGCGTTGGGCTGGCGAGCTCTGGTCCCCGCCGTGCCACTCAGCCAGCTACACCCACGCGGCTTGCGCTCCTGCGCTGTGGTCATGTCTGCCGGCGCCATCCTTAACTCCTCCTTGGGGGAGGAGATAGGTGGGTGTGGTCGCAGGGATTCTGATGGGCTTGGTGCTTCGTTAGAGTTGGCTGTGTCTCCACCTTCTTCTGGTTCCCACTGGCAGGGCACACTTGGGGCTTAACTCTGGGTGTTCTGAACATTAGCTGAAGAGTGCTTTTTTCTTTTTCCTTTCTTCCTTTCTTTTTCTTTATATATATATGGTCGTAGTTGGGTCTGAAAAACCCTGTTTGGGATCCCAGCAGAGGCATCCTTTGAGGCAGGCAGTTTTAGAGCAGAGATGTACTCCCCATTGCTGGGTGCCAGGAGTCATGGAAGGCCAGCGTCCCCACCTTTCGCAGCTGCGACCTTCCTCGCTGCCCCATCTCTGGATTCAGCTGCCTTAGAAGCCATGTCCTAAGTTGATAGTCTCCCAGCCTGATCTTCAAAAGCGTGATGAACCTGTGGTGTGGAAGAGTTACGGAACATAAATAAGAGGGTGAGAAAAGAAAGCAAATTCCCATGGGGCTAAGGCATGCCACCTCCACAGAGTAGTATTCATGATGATTGTAATTGGTCACTCAACCGATGTGTGGGCTTTGAGGACAGCCCGATTGCTGTTGAGAGAACATCTTTCCTATTGCTAAAGTGAGTTCAGACCTTCGACCCGTTGGTACCAATCTCACCTTTGGTCATAGCTGGTGCATCTATCAGGGATCTTCTCTCAGATGGTAAATCACAGGACTACATCCCAGACTCCCATCTTCAAATCCATGTCAAGAGCCTTGAGGACAGTCTGTTTCATAGTTCCTGTAATTAAGCCTGTCCAGAGAAACAGACTGATGGGATATACATATAGAGAGAAAGAGATTTATTTTAAGGGCTTGCTCTTGTGATTGTTGGGACTGATAATTCTGTAATTTCTAGGGCAAGCAGGTGGTCTGGAAATTCATGTAAGAGTTGATATTGAGAGCCTAAAATCTGTAGGACAGGCTGGCAGGTGAGAAACTCAGGGTTACAGCCTTGACGTAGAATTCCTTCTTCAGGAAACTTCAGTCTTTGCTCTAAGGACTTCGGCTTCCCTCCATTCCCAGGCTGATTCTGTTGCTGTACCAGTGAGCAAGCAGCTTGGCCCTTTGGGCCCATTAACTTATTTAACAAGCAAGTATTTAGCCCCCACTATGTGCCAGTTTCTGTGCTCAGTGCCAAAGGATAAATGTGAATCAGACACAGGCTCAGCCTGAAGTGCCAATGTAAAACAACGGAATTAAATACATTCTCACAATAGGTAGTGTTGCTTGTAATTAATCTGGAAGTGTCATTCAGGGGGCATAACCTACTCATTAGAAAGGAATGCCTTTTGTTTCCTGGACCCATTAGCTGTTCTGTGTCCTTTAAGAGTGGTTGACATTCTCAGTATCAGCCATTTTTAGATGGAGGGGTGACATCCTAATCAGGCTTCGCAACCCAGACCTCATCTCAGATGGTTTTGGGAATGAGACTGAAGGTGAAATATTTTTAAAGTTAAAAAAAATTAGTACAAGTCTAGGCTTGAGGTCTGGAGTCCCAGGATCCCTGTGGTGACATTACAGCGGTCTTATAATAACACTGCCCATGTGTCACATACATGTGTAACCAAAGCTGGAGCAGAGCAGCCTGCAATTGATGAGGAAAAGCAGTGGTTTACAGGTCCCTGGAGTGAAGTAATGCCACCGTTCTTTCTCGTTTCCAGGACCATTGTTAATAATGTAAGAAGGAATTTAAGTATTATGCTGTAAAGCAAGCAGTAACTGGCTTCTGGTTTTGTTTTGCAGTGTTTTAAATACCTCTGCATTGTAGCTGCAAATCTGGCTTGCTCTTGCCCGTTAGTGAGAATTGCCCTGCTCTTTATTCTGCCATAAATGTCTTTGACCAGAGTCTCATAAACTCTTTTCAGAATTTGGAACAGAGTGTGAAAGACACTGGACATTACATGCTTTGGAGGAACAGGAAATGTCACTTACATCTTTGTTAATTTCTAGTATCCAGATTTAATTTATATTGTATGCACTCTCATGAGGCTTTATGATTAGAATTGTAGAATCTTAACTAAAAAACACAAGTATTTACAGTTTTGTGTTGTTTTGCTTAGGTTCCTTTAAATCCAGTTTTGTACCTACCATTTTAAGAATATATTATCAAAGCATAATACAATTGTAAAAATGAAAACTCCTTCACTTTTATAAGATACTATCTCTTAGCATCAGCACTTGCCCATGTGAGGTGGTGAGTTTCTCCTTCCTACTCACCACCTTGATAAAAATGTATACATGCTTATCAACATATAGCTGTTAATGGTTCTCTTAATAAACACAAAGTCACCAGTAGATTCCTCCAGGCAACCTGGAATATTGAGGCATGCTGTACTATTTAGCTAAATTCATCTTGGCCCCTAAAAATCTCTTGTGGATTGGCCAAGTGAAGATCAAAAGACTCAAAAACATAGTCTTATTAAGAAGAACTGAGGGCAGAGCTAGGGAAGTACCTGGGGCTAGCTAGTTTCATGTCAGTGCAGCCAGAAGGCCCCCTGCCAGTGAACTGGCCCTGAATACTTAGCAACCACCATCCCTCACCCACAGAGGAAACTCAATTGCCCTGAGGTATCTGTTTTGGCTGGCTTCCCTCTAGCTCCCTCTGCTGGTTCTATTGGCAGTGCAGTCCTGTTTCCCAGTTCTGTTAGACTGTCATGCCCTGTAATTGTTTTTAAAAACATTGTAGCAGTTGTCAACACCTCCACTTTGAATATGTTATTGAAAAGCAAACTGAACTGTTTTGGAAATATGGGACATTCTTTCCTAGAATCAGTAAGATCTTTTTTCACCCATACATATAAACAACAATTTGGTAGTGAGTTCATCCGCCAGCAGTCCTGTGGAAACACTTCAGAGAACTGTTTACTCTGATCTAACAGTGGTGGCCTTGATATGGTAGATCAGGACCTGTGTACTTGAAACTCAAATTCTGGCAAGTGTGTGAGAAAAGGGGGGAGGGAGTATGTAGGGAGTGGAGCATGCAGTACTCCCCAGGGGGCAGAGTCTGGATTTGCCATCTCCTCTTACAAAAATAAACAAACCAACCAACAAATAAATAAAAGCAAGAAAGATCATATAGTCATTCAACAAGCATTGAGTATTTATTGATCCCTATCTCTCTGAGGCCTGATAACTATGCTAGTGATTAGTGACCCAAAGATGAATAAGGCACAGACATAAACCTCAAATCCTCCTCCATAGTCTAATGGGGAAAACAGACTGAGAACAGGCAATGGAAATACCATGGTTAGGAGAAGGACTGAAAGAGACATAAACTGACAAGGAAGACAACAGAATACTAACCCATGGTAAGGGCTGGTGCCTGAGGGGAGAGAGGAGGTTAGCAAACCACCCAGAAGAGGAAAATCCAGGTCACAGATGCAGCATTCAGGTGAAGAGAGCTGGAAGGGCAGCACTGGGCTGGGAGGAGAGGGAAGAAAGCTGGATAGGTGGGCAGGAGGTCAGCTCCCAGATATGCTTGTGCATCCTTCTCCAGAAGTTAGACTTCACTCAATGATTATAATCATAGGTAGGGTGTTACAGTACCAAAATGCTTTCATGTGGTAACTGCTGGAGTCTTGCAAACCTAAGTAATAGATTGATTATTCCTGTCTTATGGATAAGGAAATGTAGGCACCTAGAAGGCCTAGTAGATGGAGCCTGGATTTCATCCAACCCCAATCTGGGTCTCCAGAAACTCCAGCTCTGACCCCTGGGCTCATGGTGACAGGCATTGCAACCTTTGAAGCAGATGAGTGATAAGTCAACTTTTTATTTTAGAGAGATCACTCCAGAGCCTAGATTTGATGGCATGAAGAAAGTAAGTCATACTGCAGAAGTCCCAAGAAAGGTGAGCCAGACCAGGGTGGTGGAGTCAAAAGACAGATGAATTCCCTAAGGAAGGCAGGCTTTTACTACCTTACTGTTGCCAATGTTGTTTTCCGAGTGAGTATAGGAGAGGAGGAGGAGGGTGTGAGCACAGTGCCCACAGCAGGGCAGTGACTGCTTGTGGGCTTCCTGGCTGACTGCTCCTTGAAGGGCTTTAATCTTCTTTCAGTGTGTGCATTTAGACTGACTTTGTTCTCAAGTTAACGTAAACTGGCTCCAACCTAGAAATAAATTCTTTTTCCAGAAATGGTGCCTTACTTTATTCCCCTTGTGTTGCTGTCCTGTTTCTTCTTTTCTAAATGTGAATGGACAGCTTCATTTTTAAGGTTCATTATCATGGTGGTGCACACATAACCAGACATATGTTTACAAAAAAAGTCTGTCTGATGTGCACACTCTCCATAGTCCTGCCCACATTGCCCTCCCTGCTTGCCAGATTCTGCTCACAGACAGCTTTAAGAGCTTCAGTCTACGTCCACTCAGGCTCAGCTCTACCTCTCTGCCTCCACCATAAAACTGACCTTTTAATTCTTCAGACTTGTACCACTTCTAAAGGAGGTCAGCTAGATCACAGAAGTGCCTTCTGGTGTTGCTTGAAGGCCTAAGACACACCTTGGTGTGAACTCTGGCACTTAAAAGCTGTGCAGTTTTCAGAAGTGCTACAGTGAATTTAGAATTACCTAATTAATTTGAAATGCAGCCACTGCTTAGGGTCCTCAGCTTGTTCAATTTACCCTTAGACAAGCTGTGTCTGAGAGCAGCATGTACCTCCGGACTGCCTCTGAGTGCCTGCAGTTTCCCTCACTGCTTGCAGCCTCTTCTCATGCTCTGCCCTGTCAGACAGGGTTGCCTAAGGTCAGAGTTTACACTGTATGGTTTGCTTATACTTGGGGAGTCCAAGACCCTTTCATGGATTCTCAAAGTGAAAACTATTTTTATAATACTCAAAGTTTTTTTTAACTGTTGACATTTGCAATGATGTTACAAAAGCAATGGTAGGTAAAGCTCCTGCTTAGCATAAATCAAGGCAGCTAGACCCAACTCTACTAGGCATGGTATTTTTCACTGCCAAGCATATCAGTAAGAGAAAAAAGTGCCAGTTTCACCTACAGATGCCCTTGGCGAAGCACTAAAAGTTGTTGGTATCATTAAATCTCAGTCTGTGAGTACCTGTGTTTTTAAAACAAAAGGCAAAATAACTTGAAAAGCATTCTGCATACCAACACACAGTGGAAAAGAATTTGTGTGAGTTGTGAGCAGAACTAGCAATTTTTATCATGAAACACAAGTTTCACTTGAAACAAGTGACTGACAGACTTTATTAAGTCTTGAACACTGGAAGATATTCTCTCAAAAAGGAATTAAGTGAATCTGTCACTTTTAGGAAAATAACTAACATTATTTGTTGCCAATGATAAAATTCAGGCTTTCAAACATGAGTTTGATTCATTTTATTAGAAGACACATCAATACTTGGGAGATCTGGTTCACTTATTGAACTGATAGTTCCAGATGACCATTGTACAGTGTTACAGAATTATACACGGGTGAATTACCTATTTCAAGAGCAAGATAAACTAATGGGCTTTGATATAACAGTATGAAAAATTTGTTGATATTGTGTGACATTCCTCATTGCAACTACCTTTTGCAAAACTAGCACTTATCAAGTTTTTTATGAAGAATCAAAGAAGACTTCCTACTAATCTCGAAAGACTTCAAATATTCCTTCAATTTTCAATGATACATCTGAGTCTTCATGTACTTCAACTAAAGCAATACATTGCAGCAGATTGGATGCAGAAGCAACTGACAGAAACCAGCGGTCTTCTAAAACATCACTCATTAATGTACTTTAATAATAACTGTATTTTAAATTAATAAACATTTAAATTGCTTCTGTTTTATACTCTAATATAGTATATGTCAATAGATATCATCCAAATAAATGTAATGTCTTTAGGTTGTCATATATTTTCAAGAATGTAAAAGGGTCCTGAAAACAAAAAATAAGAATCTGGAGAGTGGCAAACTTCTTGTTTTTAAGAGCCAGGTGGTGAATGTTTTAGGCTCTGTGAGCCATAGGGTCTCATAACTCAACTCTGCTGTTAAAAACAATAGATAAATAAATGAGCATATCTGTGTTACAGTACAGCTTTATTTACTAACACTGGTGGCAGGTAATAGCTTGCTGACTATTGCAAAATTTTTATTAAAAGAACATTGATAGGACTTTTTGATGACATAGCCAAGTATCCTGTATGCTTTATTATGTGTTCCAGAAGTGTGTCAATTTGGTTCTCAAATCTGGAATCTGAATTCTTCTGAGTTCAGTGCTTGTAAAGAGAGGCACCCTTTGTAGTGTGGTTGTAATGGTGACACACATGTCAAGTTTCTAGTACTTAGGGAGTACCAAGATCTCTCGAAAGAATGCTCCAGGAAGGGATAGCAGGACTCAGGTGCAAAAAGCAAACTCCTTTAGTTACTTGAGTGGAGTGTGGTCACCATAAGTGTGATATGTATCCACAAGGTTCTTTGGCAAATTAGAAATGAATAATTTCACTTCTTACTCTCTTATTTTCATTTCTCCAAGTTGAACTTGAAATGCACATAGAATTTTTGAAGCTAGAGATACCCATGGAAATTCCCTTATTGCTGATTAACTCTGGTTTCAGACTGGTTTCTGAGAAACCCATAAGCTGGCACAGGAAACCCATAAGCTGACACATACATATGTGTATTTCAACACATATGTATTTATTGGGTTAGCCAAAAGGTTTGTTTGGTTTTTTCCATAAGATGGCTCTAGCAGCACTTAGTTATCTTTAACTTCATTTGAAACAATTTCATTTGATTGTATTGTGACAGGTGTCATATCAATGTGCATTTAAAAAAATGGTGAATTTTTGTGTGGCCATTTTAACATTGAAGATGGAAGAAAATAGGCAACATTTTCAGCATATTATGCTTCATTATTTAAAGAAAAGTAAAAACAATTGAAATACATAAAAAGATTTGTGTAGTGTACAGAGAAGGTTCTGTGACTGATTGAACATTTCCAGAGTGGTTTGCAAAGTTTCATGCTGGAGATTTCTCCCTGGACAATGCTCCATGGATGCGTGGTCCAGTTGAGTTGATAGTAATCAAATTCAGACATAAATTGAGAGCAGTCAACATTATACCATGTAGGAGTAGCCAACATAAAATATCCAAGCCAATAAAGTTATTGGTGGAAATAAAAAATATGTCTTTTATGGAAAAAACTAAACAGACTTTTTGGCCAACCCAATATGCAGACTGCTTTGTGGCAAGAGAACATATCTCCCATGTTCATCCCTTAGTTAGGTGAACCTGCTTCCCTCTTCCCCTAGCTCTTGTCTCCCTTTTCAGCCTCTACCATATGAAGCCTTGTTTTCAGGACCTTGGGGAAGTTGAGAAAGTTTGCCAGTTCAAATGAAGAGAGACATAGACGTAGGTTGTGGTTGAAGGTCTGTGAGCCAAGGTTGACCTTATGGACCATAAATAGCCTTGGTAGCTGAATCATTGGTGGTCTCTCCCTTCCTCCTATTGAGGCAAAAGTCAGGCCATTGCTAGAAACAAAAAAATGCCCTAAGATTGCTCTCACATGTGTCTGCTTGGTATTGTCAGCAGTATGTAGAGATGCACAGAAGTGGTGAAGTTGCGCTGAAGGCTGGGGCTCTCACTGTGTGAGAGATGCACTTGATCTTGGTTCAGGGAGCAACATTAGAAGCACTGGGAGCAGCCTCCATCTACAAGCAGTGAGAAGCTGCCAGTGAGCAGCCTGGTTATAGCATCCTTGCCTGTTCCCATAGATTCCATCTTCAAAATGTTTTGGAATCTTTAGGAGAATGGCTGCAAAGAGCACACCCTTTTAAAAAATTGTGAACCCCTAAGTATCTCTGTATAACTTAAATGATGTAGGACCAAAATGATGTACAACTTAATGATGTAGGATTGTAAGTGAGTCTATTTGTATTTCCATGTTGATTTGCCGCTAGGCAGGATTTCATTCTAAACAGTGTACTGAAAAATAGGTATGGATCTCTTATTTGTCAGTGTCTAATTAGCTTTGGATATTGAAAGATTTGCTTTAAGATATTATGCTAGATTATGTTTATTCTACAGAGAAAAAAAGTGAGTTTGTCACTTATGTGCCCTTAGATTCTCATGATGCAGTTTTGAGATTTAATGCTGCTCCTACACGTGGCTACGAGAAAGACGTTGGAAATAAAACCACTGTGCGCATCATTAATTCCCAGGTAAGGTAGATGGAATGTTTCATGGATGTGCATACTATAAGTAAATAGTTTAACTAGATGAGTGAAAAGAAATTACCTAGTTTCCCATGATCATGATCTTTATTTGTACAGGTCTTGTGATTATAAAGAATTAATGAAGACAAAAAGGTAAAGAAATGGGAATTCATGTGTGACATGAACAGAAAAAATGAGTAAGATCAAAGGGAAAAATCTGTATGTGTGTATATATATATATATATATATATTTGTGGACTTACCATGTTGCATTCTGTGGGCTTAAAAAGCTGTTAAACTTTGAAGTTGCTGTGGCCATGAGAAGCAGGAGATGAAGGAGAGAAAAGCAACGATACAAAATTTAAGGTCAATATGGTAGCTTGAAAACTTTAGTCGGTTATTTAAAATTTTTTTAATTAAAATGGATTGTTGAATTGAAAATATCTCTCTTTGTATTCTTAATGTTTTCCAAACTTATAGCAAAATTAGAACAAACTACAACAATTTCTAGAGTTTCAAACTATATAGAAAAATATGAGGTGATAAATGATTTATGATGAATTTCTTGCAGAACAAAAGATTAGATTTCTGCCTATTACCCTGATCCAGGTCGCATACAGCAAGATAAAAAACAGTTACTGTATTTCCTTATTTTATAGGTTCCATTGATTATAAGATTCACCATTCATTTAATAAGAGCTTTTCAGAGAGGAGATGATAAAATCCATCAAATTAAATAGATGTCACCTGTAAGATATACTTTAATTTCAGAGACATTAAAATATGAGGAAAAAACTGTAAAAATTGCATGTTAAAACTGAGGAAAACTATACATTACTTTTCCCAAAACTGTACTTTAAAAAAAGATGATTGGCAGGTGAGATTGAAGAACTCATCCAGAACTAGATAGGATCGCAGAGGGAGAGCAGTCATACCAGGGCTGACTCAGGTTGACTGGCTCGCTGTGTTCCCTTTGTCCCGAGGCTGGTGCTCTAGAGGCACCTTTGTAACTCAGTTTGTCCCCACCTGCCACTCTATCTCCAAATTACTTATGAAAGCAGTTGTAGAAGGTTGTGGGGGCCTGAATTAGCAGGGGGATTACATCTTTCAGGAGCTGATTCGAAACTACTAGATATGAGTGCAGTGCTTGGTAAATATATTAGGAACTGGTAGATTTTTTAAAATTTTCATTTCCCCAGTCATTTCTTTTAAGTGCTTTAACACGAGATGGCAGCCTCTCTTCCCTCCCCCAGAAGAAAACAAAGTCTGAGGAATGTCTTAAAAATGAGTCAGAACACAGAAAAAAATTTTCATTTCTCTTTAAAATATGATTTTGAAGAAACAAATACTTGTTTTGAAATGATTTTTCTGTGTATTTGCAGATTCTGACCAACCCCAACCATCACTTCATTGAAAGTTCATTATATAAAAATGTCATTTTGGTGGCCTGGGACCCTGCTCCTTATTCTGCAAATCTTAACCTGGTAAGTTTTTCCTCTGTTGCCTGTATCCTAACCCTAATGGTCAGAAGGTGCCTTTGATTGATTATTCCTGGGGGCAAGTCAAAGATTAAGCTTTTATAGAGATAATGAAACTGATTGTGACTGCCATTTAAATAACTGTATTTATACCATCTTGATACCTACTCCTAATAGCATACTTGGTGAACATTGTCTGTCTAAAGGGGGCTTTTGTTCTACAGGATTTTTTTAAATGTAAAATGTCCTAATGTCCAGAAATTCCTAGTTATCCTGGAGTTTGGGCTGATTAAACTGAAAATGTTCCCATTATGATAGGGTTACATCACCTTCCAAGAAGTTACAACACCTTTTGAAATAAATTGGAAGTGCGTGGCAAGAAGAATCTAAACTTGTGTATCAAAAGCTTGTTGTTATTTAAATGAACCTATTACAGGCTTTCCTTGAATGTGTCCCTCTTTGGCTTCAGCTTCTATACCTCTTTAATCTCATGATAGAGCATAAACAAAATTATTCCGAGCCATCAAAATGTAAGCAAGTTATATGCATGAATTTCTGGTAAATCATTACCTATCTAAACAAGCAGCTAATTACTTTTGGTGAAACCTTGGGTGAAAATCTAGCATCACTGTTTTTTAAAGAGGACTGGGAAGATGGATGGTTTTTTAGCCTTGTGAAAGATGCTGTCAGCTGTGCCAATGAGCATTTTTCGACCTGTTCTGCTATGACTCAATAGAATGCAATCTTGTCAGTTGGAACCTCTCTTGGCTCCAGCAAAAGGCAGCTTTCTAAGAGAGCTGTCCAAGAGTGAAAGGAGTGTTCTGTCTATGCTCACCTTGACACTGAGGTTGGACCTTTACCTAGCTGATTACTAACCAGCTTTTCACCAGGATTGCAAATCAAAACCACCTGCAGAGTATTTTTCAAATATATCTGTCAAAGCCCCATTTCTAGAAATGTAACATTCAATATTGATGTATGTTTTTTGAGAAAGCCTGGTTGATTCTCATATGTACCCTCTATTGAGAATCAAGCATCAAATGGGTATTTGAACCTTTCAGCTTCCTTCCCAGCCTGAGGTTCTCTGGCTTTAAGTTTTGATAGCTTTCTTGCTGTTTGAGGACAGACTGAAAGCTTCTAGCTGTTAGAAGCATCGAAGCCTAAGGCCCAGAGCTGTCCAACCCCATGGGTGGTGGTACTGAATCTGAGTGACGAGGCTGCTGCCTGCGGGACCTGTCCTTCAATGCTTCTGTGTCAGAACTGGGAGGAATGGTGAAGCAAGTCCACATTCCTCTGGCTCCCTTCCCACGGCCTCAAGGCTTGGGCTCATAGTTCACTTAAGATGGTCTGGCCCAGTCATTCTCAAAGTTTTTAAGACAGAACATGTTCAACATTGGTATACTCTTCGGGACATTGCAGTAGACCAGAGAATCTGTCTGAAGGGAGCAAGCAGCCTGAGCCCTTTGAACTGAGCCTGTTCCTCCACACCTTCTCCAAATTTCATTTCATAGTGTCACCTCAGACACTTCTGCAGACATTTTTTAAAACAAACCTATAGTTTATTTTTTCATAACATAATTTATGTACAGTCAGTGTAAGTATACATTTTGATGAGTATCAGCAAATACATATAGTCATGTATCTACCCCTACAATTAAGAAATAGAATTTTTTAATCACTTCAGAGAGTTCTCTTGTGCCCCACCCATCAGTCTTCCCAACCCCAACCCCAGGCCTAGGCTTTAACTGATTGGTTTTGTCACTATAGATTAGATTTGGAAAATATTATTTTTTAGCCTATGGTCATCAAACTACAGCCATGAGCCAAATCTGACACTGTTTTTTAAATAAAGCTTTTTTCAAAAAAATATATTGTATTTTTCCATTGCCATTTAACTTCATTTATCCCCTTCCCCCCATCACCACACTGCTGTCCATGTCCGTGAGTCCTTCTTCCTTTTTGCTCAATCCCTCCACTCCCTCACCTCCCCCCACCAGACCTGTCATCCTGCTCTCCATCTATGAGTCTGTCTGTAATTTGCTTGTCAGTTCAGTTTGTTCATTAGATTCTACATATAAGTAAAATCTTAGGGTGTTTGTCTTTCTCTGACTGATATATTTCACTTAACATAATGTTATCCAGGTCCATCCATACTGTCGCAAAGGGTAAAATTTTCTTCCTTTTTGCAGCTGAGTAGAATTCCATTGTGTAGATGTTCAGTATCGCTAGCTATCAGAGAGATGCAGATTAAAACCACAATGAGGTACCACTTCACACCAGTCAGAATGGCCATCATAAGCAAAACAACAAACAACAAGTGTTGGAGAGGTTGTGGAGAATAGGGGACACTAGTGCACTGTTGGTGGGACTGCAGACTGGTACAACCACTATGGAAAACAGTATGGAACTTCCTCAGAAAATTAAAAATGGATCTACCTTTTGACCCAGCAACTCCACTGCTGGGACTATACCCTAAGAATCCTAAAACACCAATCCAAAAGAACCTTTTCACCCCCATGTTCATAGCAGCACAATTTACAATAGCTAAGTGCTGGAAGCAACCTAGATGCCCATCAGTAAATGAATAGATCAAAAAACAATGGTACATTTACACAATGGAATTCTATGCAGCAGAAAGAAAGAAGGACCTCCTACCCTTTGCAACATCATGGATGCAGCTGGAAAGCATTATGCTAAGTGAAATAAGCCAGACAGTGAAAGACAAATACCATATGATCTCACCTTTAACAGGAACCTAAACAACAAAACAGAGAAACAAGCAAAATATAGTCAAAGACACTGCAATAGAGGACAGACAGAAAGTGACCAGAGGAGAAAGAAGAGGGAGTTTCAGGGGAAAAGGGGAGGGGTTTACAGGAACAAAGTTAAAGGACACATGGATAAAAACTAGGCGGAGGGTGGTAATGGGAGGGAAGCTGGGAGGGAGGGTTGGGTGGGCTGGATTGGGAGTAAAGAGGAGAAAACTGTACTTGAACAATCATTAAAATAAAATTTAAAAAAAAGAATTCCATTGTGTAAATATCCCATAGTTGTTTTATCCATTCATCTACTGATGGATCCTTGGGCTGCTTCCATATTTTGGTGACTGTACATAGTGCTGCAATGAACATAGGGGTGCTTATGTTCCTTCAAATTAGTGTTTTGGTTTCTTTTGATATATTCCCAGAACTGGGATCACTGAATCAAAAGGTAGCTCCAATTTTAATTTTTTGAGATATCTCCATACTGCTTTCCACAGTGACTGCACCAGTCTGTATTCCCACCAAAAGTGCAAAAGGATTCCCTTTTCTCCACATCCTCACCAGCACTTATTGTTTGTTGATTTATTGATGATATCCATTCTGACAGGTGTAAGGTGATATTTCATTGCAGTTTCAATTTGCATTTCTCTTATGATTAGTGATGTTGAGCATCTTTTCATATGTTTATTGGCCATCCGTATATCCTCTTTGGAGAAGTGTCTACTCAAGTCCTTTGCCCTTTTTTAAATTGAATTGTTTGGTGTTCTTTATAAATTTTGAATATTGATCCCTTATCAAATGTATTGGCAAATATGTTCTCCCATTCCATGGGTTGTCCTTTTATTTTATTGATGGTCTTCGCTGCACAAAAACATTTTAGTTTGATGTAGTCCCATTAGTTTTTCTTTTGTTTCGCTTGCCTGGGGAGATATATCAGATAAAATATTGTTGTGAGCAATGTCCAAGATTTTACTATATTTTCTTCTAGGATTTTTATGGTTTTGGGTCTAATATTTAAGTCTCTAATCCATCTTGAATTTTTTTCTTGTGTAAGATGAGTTTATGGGAACAAAGCCATGCCATTAATTTTGTATTTTGTGTGGCTGCTTTCCCAATACAACAGCAGAGTTGAGTCTTGCTGCAGAAACTGTATAACCCAAAAAGCCAAACATGTTTATTATCTGGTTCTATTCAGAAAGTCTGCTGACTGCTCCCTCACTTTACTAAAGAATAGTGTCAGTCCCTTGGGGCTAGAACCCTGCTGCTCTCTTTGTACTCAGTCCCTCCTCTACCTCTGAATCCCTCCCTCCAGGTGCTGCCCTGTGCCCTTTTCACAGTGTGATCTTCAGTACTTGATTGTGTTTTTTTTCTCTTAGTGGTACAAGAAGCCAGATTACAACCTGTTTACTCCATATGTGCAGCATCGTCAGAGAAACCCAAATCAGCCATTTTACATTCTTCATCCTAAATTTATATGGCAGCTTTGGGACATTATCCAGGAGAACACTAAGGAGAAGATTCAGCCCAACCCACCATCTTCTGGCTTCATTGGTAGGTATATATGAAAATTAGGAAGATTGGGGGCACAGGGAGGGTTAAGCCTGATAATAAATACTCATTCATGTTATATAATAAGAAACAATTAATACGTGGTTGTAGAGGGAAAATAGACTAACTGAAGAAGAAACATTCTATTCCAGTTTCTGTTGCTATGCAACCTACTATCCCCAGATTCCAAGGTCTAAGCAAGAACTACTTTATTTTCTCTCATGATTTTGTGGGTTGTGATGAACTTGTCTGGGCAATTCTATTGTTCCACAGGCATTGATGGGGGTCAATTGGTTATATTCAGGTGTGTCATTAGATAGTGTCACTCCCACATCTGGCCCTTTGGCAGGGACAGCTAGGAGGCTCAGTGCAGCTGGGACTCTCCACCTGTGGCTGCATGTGGTCTCTTATATGGTGGTCTCAGGGTAACTGGATTTCTTACATGGTCTCCTGTAAATTATTCCAAAGACAGGAAATAGAAGCTGCCAATTTCTTAAGATGAGGCCTGGAGATGTGCATAGCATCTCTGTGCTGTGCTTTGTGGGTCAGAGCATTTAAGGTCCTATTAGATTCAAGGCAGGGACACATAGACCCCACCTCAGCCATCTCTGTGCACATTTCCATGTGAAGCCAGGTTGGGCAGCTGAATATGTAACCACAGGATAGTACCAGGTTTGTTGGTCCAGGCTTTGATGAGACTAATGCTAGCACCTTATATGTTCTCACCCCTAAAGTCTCTATTCCAAAAATAGATTTTATATAACAAGATTATGATACTTGTCTTATTATTATTTTTGTCACCCAGGCTTTGATCCTCAAAAATTGTGGTCTTATTCTATTTCTTTACCTATGTTCCAGCTTATTGCCCCATTATTTCTTTGATTTTACTGAGTTGAGTAACATTAAAGAATTTCTTAGATCTCCTTGGCAATGTGAAAGCTATAATAGAACCAAAGGATATTAGTTTTGTGCATAAGAAACTATTCTGTTCTTCACCCTAGTTTTGAATGTATAACCCTGCACCTTAACTTTGGCTGCACAGTGAATCCCTATGAATAAAGGAGAGATTTAAGGAGATAATGCTGGTTTTATTATGAATACAGCAGAGGTGTCAAATTCATTTTCACTGGGGTCCACATCGGCCTCATGGTTGCCTTCAAAGGGCCAAATATAGTTTTAGGACTGTATAAATGTAACTACTCCTTAACTAGGGGCAAGGAGCTCAGCACTGCTGCCAGATAGAAACAAAGTGCCTGGCCAGATAAAACAAGCGGAGAGCCAGATTTGGCCCATGGACCTTGTGTTTTCCACCTATGGGATATAAGGTACATATACAATATCTGAATGGGGGCTTGCAGATGTTGGAGTGGATTTTTTGGCATTGCAATAATGTGAGTATTTTATACAGAATTCAAGACAAAATTTACACTATGACTCTGCATATTATTTTCCTTAAGCATGGCTCCCCTCTCTTTATTTCCAAATCACCATTTTAAAATCCTGAGCCCTTTATCTTTTGTGCATCCTGTTGATTTGTGGGGGGAGGCCAGTGGGCAGGATAATCTAGTTTATCAACAAAGGGTAAACAGAATAGAATAATATAATGCTTAGATAGCATAATAGGATATGGCAAGTTTAATAGAGCCTTTTTCTTATTGTTGCCTTCTCATGAAATCATTTGACTAATATTTGTTAAAGCAAAAGTTTTAGGGCACAGTGAGGGCCTATCAGATATATTTATTATGATGTAGTTTGAGATATTCAGGTTAGTTAGTCACAGCTGGAGAAAAACTTTGTCCCATTTGTTTTTGTTTAAACTAATCATGCCATGTATATAAAGCCAGCTTCCTTCCATAGCTATTTACTGAGATTTTGGAATTTTCAGAGCTGATACTTGCCTTTAAGGCTTCTTTTACATGGAAAAGGGGGATTGTAGTTTGATGTCTTTATGAGAATGTCATTGGATTGGACAGATTGAGTGTGAATTCTTCTCTACCATTTACTAGCTTTCTTATTATGAGCAAGTTGCTTAATCCTGTGAGCCTCCATATGCTCATGTGAGAAATGCAAATAATAAAACCTTTGAAAAGATAAGTTAGTGGGCCAATCTGCAATTGCCGTTATTTTGTAGCAATACTCTATCCTGAATGACAACTGTTAGCCATAAATGCCTATATGCATTTAAATCAATTAGGACTAAATAAGAGGAAAGCTTCAATTCCTCAGTCACTAATCCCATTTCAGGTTTCAGGGCCATGTGCTCCCAGTGGCTGCTATGTTGGGAGTGCAGATAGAGAGCATCTCCATCATCACAGAAAGTTCTGCAGGCAGCACTGTTAACTTTTGCTAGTCACAAAGGAATGAAAAAGAGAGAGTCAATGAGGCATCATTAAGTCCCACTGGGCAGGTTGGGGTCTGTGGGCATGCGGGTGTGTAAAGGGCATGGCCTGACATCACTGACTTCACATGCCACTCTTGTCCCAGCCATATCTCTGTGTGAGCCCCTCACTGAAGATGGACAAGAGATACAGCCTGGGCAAGCTGTGTCCAGCGAGCCCCATCATCCTCTGACTCTCCTGATGATCTTACAACCTTTCTACCCCTTCATTGATCTTGTTCAGAAATATGCTAGAACCAGAGTCCATTCTGTAATTTATCTGACATTCTTATATATTAGTAAAATGATGTCACCCACATCTTAATGTATCTGCCAGAAGAATATTTAAAGATCAATGAGTGTTTTTCCTTTTATCAAAAAGTGTTCTCCAAATGTCTCTTCCTGTTCCAAGTCATATTGAAGAAGCTATTGACTTGTTGTCTCACCACCTCATCATTTCCAAACAGTCTAACCTGTGATGTCAGTTACTGAACAAAAGAAGCCATCATCGAGCCCATCAGTGAGATTAGGCTGTTTTTGTGTGCACAGTTGTGGTTTTGGCCAGGTGCACGGTCAGGTCAGCAGACACTCATCATTAGAGAAGAGCTCCATGGCAGCCCCTTGACTTTCTGCTTTGCTGATTGATTAGCACCAGGCTCCATCTGGAGGCAAAACAGATGACCCCCTTTCTTCACTGATGTGCTGCTCATCCAGCTGTGAAACTGTCTCCCATTTAATGTCTAAACCCACTGCGCACATTTTCCCTGTACGTGTTTATGAACCTGCTTGTGCAGAGTAGAGGGATTCTAAAAGGGACTAGAGGGACTGTTTTGAACACACACAAAAAAAACTTTCTTTTTATGGAAATTTAGCCAGTGAGATTCCCAAGGGAATACACCTGGACCCTTAAGTGTAATGTTACTTACTATTTAGAGGTCTGATCCTGGGGACTGAACTCATTGTGTGGGAGGAAGGCAGTGAAGGTGGAGGGGAAACATCATCCGCAAGTGGGTATTAGTTGAGCACCTCCTATGTGCCAAGCACAGGCTGGGTCCCAGGGCTATGGTCATGAGGAAGCCAGGCAAAGGTCCTGCCTCCCAGAACTGACAGTGTAGTGGGTGACAGACAAGAGAGAAAGCAAGGGTGGTGGAGGCCACAGTACCCTTCATGGTGTCATAAACTATCACATTGGCTACTTTCTGCTTTCTGTACAAGTCAGCCTCATTACTGCGACATGGAACTACACAAAGATGTGAATACCAGGTACTGATCATTGGGGGCTATGCTGGTAGCTGGCTACCACAGTGTTTTAAAAGGGATGCCTGAGTCTGGCCAAATAGCTTTGTTGTTTAGAGTGTTGTCTTCATATGAGAAGGTTGCAGGTTTCATCCCCAGTCAGGGCATGTACAAGAAGTAACCAATGAATGCATAAATAAGTGGAACAACAAGTCTCTCTCTCTCTCTGTCTCTCTCTGTCTCTCTCTCTCTCTCTCTCTCTCTGTCTCTCTATCTCTCTATCTCTATCTCTATCTCTATCTCTATCTCTATCTCTCTATCCCTCTATCTCTATCTATCTCTCTCTCTCTCAAAAAAAAAAAAAAAGTGGGAAGGGATCACCTGCACCCACCCCTAAAATTTCTGAGTAGTTGGAGGTGGCAAGAATTTATATTTCTAACAGTTTTTTAAGTCATGCTAACTGATGGGACTGCACTTTCAGAAACACTCATCTGACTTTTTAGAATCTTGAAGTCGGAGGGAATTTTAGAAATCTCGTCCACAGGGTCTGTACTGATAGACATATCATCCAAGTGATAGGCATTTGGCTCAGTGGGAGAACCCAGAATTCTACCAATACATTATCCTTTTTGTTTCTTTGAAAAGATAGCCATAAATTTTACTCCCATGATGGACTCATTTTATGTCTTAAAAACTTAGTGTAAATGGCATATGTAATGGCTGACTGTAAATACCTTCTTAAAAGTGGATTTTTGCCCTGGCTGGTGTGGCTCAATTGGTTGGAATGTTGTCCTGTGCACTAGGGGGTTGGGAGTTCAGTTCCAGGTTGGGGCACATGCCTGGGCTGCAGGTTCAATCCCCGTTCAGGGCACATGTAGGAGGCAGCCTGTTGATCTTTCCTTCTCACATCAATGTTTCTTTTCTCTCTCTCTCTCTCTCTCTCTCTCTCTCTCTCTCTCTCTCTCTCTCTCTCTCTCTCTGTCTCTCTCCCTCTATCTCTCTCCCTCTCTCTCTCTCCTTCTCTCTCTCCCTAACCACTGCCCTCTTCTTTTAGAATCAATGAAAATATTTTTTTTACCATGGATTGTTGTTAGTTTGGGTGGTTGGTTACTTCTACCTTGGGAACCAAGTTCTTGGGTATACTGATTAGTGGGGTATAAGTTTGGGAAACAGAAAGCAAGGTCTCAACTCCTCATGGGTTTCAGGAAATCAGCCTCTCACTAACATTTGAGCAGATGGTTTAGCAAGCACCTTTTGTTCAGGAAGTATAACATCCTTTTGCACCTTCATTAGCAACCTGCAGCCTGGCACCAGCATACTCCATGATGGCACACAAATCTTGTGGGCTTGACTCATTGGGTAGAAACTGGGGTGGGGGTGGTATGCTGGGAAAGGGAAGCAATTAATATTGAAGGGAAGATGAGTCTACAAGCAGTTTCTGTTTGGTGCACCTTTCTGAGTGTGTTTTTAGTGAGAGTGGGCCTGGAGATGCTTCTGCAGTAGCAATGTCTTGGTCACAGTGCCTGAGTCACAGGACTTTGCTTTTCCTGGGCTCTGTGGGATCTATGTATTTTAAGTTCCTATGGAGAAGACGTCTTGAGCAAGATGTCCTAGTACAATCAGATTTGGGCACAAGTATTTGCAGCTAAATAAATTATTTGTGTTTTACCTACAAATATAAAGACTACTCTTTCATAGAGAAAGGGCAGCAAGTTGTAGGATTTGATGAGCACATTGACCTAGCACTGAGGAAGAACCTCTTCATAATTTACTATGCTTTTTTACAATGGAATTTAATTAAAAAATGCATAAGTGTATTTATGTTGATGCAATATAAATACATTTTAATATTAAATTAATTAAACTATGGTTTTATATCATTAAGCCTATTTAATGTTAATACAATCATATTAGTTTTAATATCTATGATGTATACTGAAATTAGTCATCTCAAATTTCTAAGTGAATATTTTTAAACCATGTTTTCTACCTTTTTATATTATCACAAACAATTTTACCAAACAAAATATTTTGAAGAATTATTATTAGAGATGAATATTTACTGCAATTAAATAAGAAACCAAACTCAGTTGCACAATGATTACTGAATTATTTTTAAAGCAGTTAATTTTGACCTCATCTAGATTTAGTTATTCTAAACATTGTAATAAATGAGGCTCCTTCAGTTCATTACACAACAGGTGCACCACAGATGTTAGTTAGCTTTATGGGTGCAGGGAGAAACAAAAGAATGGGAAGCTGTAACTTATGTCACCTTACAGACCCTCAACTGCACTTCATCTGGTCTCACATGTAAAAGGATACCCACTTCCTTCTGTGCCATTTTATGTGTGTTTAAAACCTCAGGTTTTACAGAGACCAGAATCAAACTAAACATGTGATCTTAAGCAAGTTACTGAATGTACCAAGCCTCAGTTTTTTCAACTAGAAAATGAAGATACTAATAATCTTTGAAATATCATGTGCCTAGTACAATAGTTACAGATATTTTTATAGAAGGTTGGTGAGCTTACCTGTAGTCACAAAGCATGGTGGGGTGGGGTTGCCACCTGCATGAAGTAGGGCATTCGGCCAAGCCAGGAGGCACCAGCTTTACTCCCCAAGCTCTTAGGCTGAGAGAGCACCATCAGGCACCATCAGACAGACAGGCCTGGAGTTCAGGACTCAACTAGCAGCACTGAGATGGGCTCACTTAAAATATACCATTAACAGTATTTTTATTGTAGAAATCACCATCACCTCTTCCCACCCTTTTAAAAGGCAGCCACTATTGATTATTAGTATTATTTCTAAAATTCATAGAGCCCTGCCTGGTGTGGCAAATGGATTTAGTGTCATCCTGCAAACCAAAACGTCACAGGTTCAATTCCCAGTCAGGGTACATGCCTGGGTTGTGGGCCAGGTCCCCAGTTGGGGATGTGCGAGAGGCAACTGATTGATGTTTCTCTCCATATTTCTCTCCTTCTCCCTCTGCCTCCCTTCCCCTCTCTCTAAAAATGAATAAATAAAATCTTTTAAAAATAAAAGTCATAGATGCAAATACTATAATTTCAGCCTATTTAATATGCACACAAGAATAATATGCCTAACAGGTCATAGCTTCCTTTCTTTTTTCTGTTTTATGCTGCTTTTTGGGTTATGAGTTTTCAATATATCATCAAAAATCATGACTAACACAAAATAACATTAACACAAACTAATAAGCCACAAAATATCCATATTTATGACTATGTAAAATGCATCACAGTTATGTTGGTTAGAAAAGTTCTTGCATTTCCCTGTAAATAATGAATTGTGAATGTGTTACCATCAAACAAATGATTTAAAAATTGTCCTTCAAGTATTATTTTTTATTATGTAATTTTATTTAACATAGTAGATGCTTCTTAAATTATTTTTTTATTACATGAAGTTCAAGTTTCCAAACAGCCTTTTAATTACTGATGTTTTGGGGCAATCTCACTTAAAAAAACACTTTTGTTCCTTAAATAGCCTTAAATATAGTTCTCATAAGTTTCCATTTTAAAATGACTTTATGGAGAAATCATAAAACAGCTGTTAGACTGGCATATTCAGTACCTGTAGCCTTTCACCCTCACCACTCATTAAGAAATATGTTTGCAGTGTCCTATTGGTCAATCTCAGAAATTCCTAATTTACCTGATATAAAATTTGCATTTAGTAGTTACTGGAAGTAATAGAAGCCAGCATTTTTCCAGTCACTGGCATTACGTTCTATTTATACATAGTTTATTTTACCACATGTTGAAAGAGTATGTTCATGAAGGAGAAAATTCTATTTTTTTCTTTATTTTTGTTGTTTACACTATTACAGATGCCCTCATCTCCTGTCTTCATCTCACCTTCCCTCTGGCCATCACCACAATGTTGTCTGTGTCCATGGGTTATATATATATATCCTTCGGCTAATCCCTTCACCTTCTTTTATCCAGTCCCCACCCCCCAACAGCTGTCAGTCTGTTCCATGTATCCATGTCTGTGGTTCTATTTGTTCATCAGTTTATTTTGTTCACTAGATTCCACATACAAGTGAGATCATATGATATTTGTTAAGGGGAAATCTATTATTTTTAATAATTTTGGATATTACTTTAAATATTGCTGGCTAAAAGCAAGATAATTTTAGTATAATCACAGTAAAGTTAAAGGCTAAATTATTAAACTATACTAGACTCCAAAAACACATCAAATACATTGATATATGCAAAGTAGAGTTTTACAGAAAGAACCTCACTCATTCTGAATTTGTAATAATCAGAATGTGGGATAAAGTTTGCTTTTTATCCACATTTTGGAGCAAATAAATAAGTATATATACTTCTTCTTATGTTAAGTTATATAATGTGACATTTTATTAAGACCAGTTGAAATGCTTTTTAAATGGTTTGATAATTATATTGTATTATACAATATTTTAAAACATGCAGTTAGGCACATGAATGCCTCGAGTCATAATTGCCTAGAAAAATTTACACTTCTTTTTCCTTAAGTGAACACCTAGTATGGACTCACTTATAAAATCTGGCCAAAGAAATGTAACATTAATTGAATTATGTTTAATTGTTGTAAAAAGCTGGCCACCTACCCATTTGATTGCCTTGTAAAAATACGTGAAAAGGTATCTAAATATTAATCTGCCTGTCAAAAACTGCAGCTCTACATAAAAGCAGTAGAATTTTATTAGTGATGAAATAAGTTTCGTTTTGGCAGCCAATAAAGAATATTATTTCACATGAAATGTCTTTAAGTAGTTTTTAAAAATTCTTTACTGAATAGTGCAGCATTAGGTAATTTGTGTTCTTCTTGCTTTTGGGGTAATCCTGAGCAGTTGTAAAAGACGAAATGAAAAAATAGTAATAACATTATTAGCATAACCAGATGTGAATTCCCCGTGTTGATCTGGCATGGGGAAATTAATACAAAGTAACATGATACTTTGAATTTATACATATATGGTATCTGTGGAGAAAAAATCTGACATAGGAGGCCTGCCTGCTGATGCTTAGGAAGGCCTGCTTCCAATGTTGGCATCTGGGAACTTGGATGTGAGAAGGGTTCCCACCCCCATGACTGATCAGAGTGGTTCACTGTGTCTAGACTGTTTATTTAAGCAATGTGGCTTATACTGAGCACCTGCTTTCCTTCTGGGAATCTGGATTTTAGTTTATGCCAGACAAAGACTCCTACATGACCAGCTCCCAGTGAAAATCTTGAGTATTGAGTCTCTAAGAAGCTTTCTTGGTTGGCAGCATTTCACACGTGTTCCTGGAGTAATTATGTAAACCTGTGTGACAACCAGGAGAGGATACTTGTTCCTGGTTCCCCTGAACTTTTCTCCCCATGTGACTTTTCCTTTGCTGATATTGCCTTGTATTCTTTTGCCATAATAAATCATAGCTGAGTATGACTATGTGCTTATATAGTCATCACAACCAATCATAAAACCTAGGGGTTGGTTGAGGACTCCCAACATGGAACCTTATTGGTGGTAATTCAGAGACCATCTGAAAACCACGTGTTGTTGGTAGTTGTGTCATTTGTGGCTGAGA
Organism: Tonatia bakeri; assembly: GCA_004024845.1. Taxonomy (NCBI): domain Eukaryota; kingdom Metazoa; phylum Chordata; class Mammalia; order Chiroptera; family Phyllostomidae; genus Tonatia; species Tonatia bakeri. The sequence goes on along the minus strand of PVIA01006958.1, from coordinate 23,837 downwards.
GGGCTCAGCACCATAGCACTTCAGCAGAGAGGCTGGTTATACCCAAACATTTTTCTCAGCACAATAGTTAATACACTCCCTTCAAGTCATCCTAAGAAATTTAGGTTATAGTCTTAACCTCTGTTTTTAAATGTAAAGGTTAATTCTTTACTATAATTTTCTAATTGTTTCTTTTTAATTTAAACATTGGAAGATGTTTAATTTCCTAAATGTAGAGTGGTCTTTACAGAAAGAGTATATTATTGCATCCCCCATTTTCTCTCCAACATTTTTCTTTTAAAAGAAAATGTTTTTTACTGTTGTTTACAGTTGTCCCCATTTTTCCCCATTGCTCTCCCCTGCCATGCTCACATCCCTCTCCCACATTCAATCCTTCCTCCCATTGTCTTTGTCCATGGGTTCTTTTACATATTCCTTTACTTGACCCTTCCCCATCTTTTCCCCAGTAACCCCATACCTCTTCCTTCTGGTCACTGTCAAGTTTGTTCTTTATTTCCAAGTCTCTTGTTCTATTTTGCTCCCTTGTATGTTTTGTTGATAAGGTTCCACTTATAGGTAAGATCATATGGTATTTGTCTTTCACCACCTGGCTTATTTCACATAGCATAATATTCTCCAGTTCCATTCATGCTGTCACAAAAGGTAGGAATTCCTTCTTTCCTTCTGCTGCATAGTATTCCACTGTGTAAATGTACTAAAGTTTTTTGATCTGCTCACTTACTGATGGACATTTAGGCTGTTTCCAACACTCGGCTATGGTAAATAATGCTGTTATGAACATTGAGGTGCATAGGTTCTTTTGAACTGGTGTTTCAGAATTCTTAGGGTATAATCCCAGCAGTGGAATCGCCAAGTCAAAAGGCATCACTATTTTTAGTTTTTGGAGGAAATTCCACACTGTTTTCTACAGTGACTGCATCAGTCTGCATTACCACCAACAGTGTACTGGGATTCCCTTTTATCTAGAGCCTCACCACCATTTGTTGTTTGTTGATTTGTTTACGATGGCCATTCTCACTGGTGTGAAGTGGTATCTCATTGTGGTTTTAATTTACATCTCTCTGATGGCTAGTGATGCTGAGTATCCTTTCATATGTATGTCCTCCTTACAGAAGTATCTCTTCAGGTGCTTTGCCCATTTTTTAACTGTATTGTTTGTCTTCCTGGTGTGGAGTCATATGAGTTTTTCCTATATTTTGGAGATCAAACCCTTGTCCAAGGTATCGTTGACAAATACGCTTTCCAGTACCATTCATTCCCTTTTCATTTTGCTGATGTTTTCTTTAGCTGTGCAGAGCTTTTTAATTTGATGCAGTCCCATTTGTTTATTTTTTCTTCTTTCTCAAAATTGCTGAGGCTATCCACAGTCACTTATGATTCCATATATATTTTTGAAGTATTTGTTTGATATCTGTGAAATATGTCATTGGAATTTTAATAGCAATTACATGGATTATATAAATTGCTTTGGTTAGTATGGACATTTTAATGATGTTAATTCTTCCAGTCCGTGAACACGGTATATGCCTCCATTTATTTGCGTCTTCCTTAATTTCTTTCTTCAGTGTTCTGTAGTTTTCTGAGTACAGGTCTTCTACCTCCTTGGTTAGGTTTATTCCCAGGTACTTTATTTTTCTTCTTTCTATAATAAATAAGATGTTTTCCCTAATGTCTGTTTCTGATACTTCATTGTTGGTGTCAAAAATGCCTTTGATTTCTGAATATCGACTTTGTATCCTGCCATTTTTCCAAATTCACTTACTAGGTGGAGTAGTTTTTCAATGGAGTCTATAGATTTTTCTATGTAAACCATCTGTCAGCTGCAAACAATGACAGTTTTACTTCCTTCTTTGCAATTTGGATGCCTTTTATTTCTTTTTCTTTTCTGATCACTGTGGCTAGAACTTCCAATACTATGTTGTAGAGAAGTGGTAAAAATGGTCACCCTTGTTTTGTGCCTCATCTTAGGGTAAAAGCTTCTAGATTTTGCCCATTGAGTATGATGTTTGGAGGTTTCTCATATATGGCCTTTATTATATTGAGGTGTGCTCCCTCTATTCCCACTTTACTGAGTGTTTTTTATCATAAACGGGTGCTGTACCTTACCAAATGCTTTTTCAGTGTCTACTGATATGATCATATGATTTCTGTCTTTCATTTTGTTTATGTGATGTATTACATTTATTGATTTTGAAATATTGTACCATCCTTGTATCCCTGGAATGAATCCCACTTGCTCATGGTGTATGATCTTTTTAATGTATTGCTGAATGCAGTTTGCCAATATTTTTTTCAGGATTTTAGCATCTATGTTCATCAATGGTATTGGCCTATAGTTTTCTTTCTTTGTTGTGTCTTTATCTCATTTTGGGATTAGAAAGATTCTGATGTCATAAAAAGAGTTTGGTTGTCTTTCCTCTTCTTGGGTGTTTCGGAGTAGTTCGAGAAGATTAGGGGTTAGCTCTTCCTTAAATGTTTTGCAAAATTCTCCTGTGAAATAGTCCAGTCCACAGCTTTTGTATGCTGGGAGTTTTTTTATTACTGCTTCAATATCACTAGCTGTTATTGGTCTGTTCAGACTTTCTGCTTCTTCTTCATTCAGGTTTGGAAGACTATATGTTTCTAGAAATTTGTGCATTTTACCCCAATTTTCAAATTTTTTGGCATATATTTGTTCATAGTAATTTCTTATAATCCTTTGTGTTTCTGTGGTATCAATTGTAATTTCTCTTCACTTCTGATTTTATTATTTGCGTCCTCTCTCTTTTTCCTGAATGAGTCTGGTTAAAGTCTTGTTGATTTCATTTATCTTTTCAAAGTGCCAGCTCCTGGATTTATTGATCCTTTGAATTGTTCTTTTAGTCTCTATGTAATTTATTTCTACTCTGATCCTGATTATTTACTTCCTTCTACTTGCCCTGGGCTTAGCCGCTGTTCCTCCATTTCTTATAGATTTAGGGTTAGGTTGTTTATTTGAAAGTTTTCTATCTTTTTTGGTAGTCCTATATTGCTGTGAGCTTCCCTTTCAAGACTGCCTCCATTGTGTCCCATAAGTTTAGGGCTGTTGTGTGTTCATTTTCATTTGTTTCCACAAACTTTTTGGTTTTTTTCCTTGATCTCATTGTTAACCCACTCATTGTTTAATAACATGTTATTCAGTCTCCATGAACTTGACTGTTTTTGAGTTTTTTCCTTTAGGTTGGTTTCTACTTTCAAGCCCTTGTGGTCTGAGAAAATGCTTGATATGATTTCAACTATCTTGAATTTGTTGAGGCTTGTCTTGTGTCATCTCATGTGGTCTATCTTTGAAAATGTTCCACATGCATTTGAAAAATGTTTATTTTGCTTATTTGAGGTAAAAGGGTCTGTGCCTCAATTAAATCCATTTGATATAGTTCATCTGTCAGTGCCACAATATCGTTGTTGCTTCTTTGTTTGAAAGATCTGCCCATTGTTGACAGTGGGGTGTTAAAATTCCCTACTAGTGTGTTGCTGTCTTTATCTTTCTTTAAATCTTTCAAGATTTCCTTATATATTTGGGTGCTCCTATGGGTTTATATATATTTATAATGTTTATATATTCTTGATGGATTCTACCCTTGAGTATTATTAAGGGTCCTTCTGTGTCTCTTTTTATGGTCTTTGTTTTGAAATCTACTTTGTATCATATAAGTATTGCAACCCCAGCTTTTATTTCCTGCTCATTTTCTTGGAAAAATTTCTTCCAACCTTACACTTTCAGTCTGTGTAGGTCCTTTGTTCTGGGATGGTTCTCTTGTAGACAGCATATGTGTGGGCATGTTTTCTTATCCATTCAACTAACCTATGTCCTTTGATCGGAGCATTTAATCCAGTAACATTTAAGATTGTTATTGATAAGTACTTATTCATTGCCATTTTCCTCCTTCATACATGTGTTCCTCTCTCACTCTTTTTCTTCATCTTCTTAAACCAGTCCCTTTAGCATGCCTTGCAATGTTGGTTTGGTGGATATGTATTTTTTTAGCCTTCTTTAGTTAGAGAAACTCCTTATTTTTGCCGTCCATTTTAAATGAGAGCCTTCCTGGGTAGAGTAGTCTTGGTTGTAAGCCTTTGCTTTTCATTACCTGGAATATTTCTTACCATTCTCTTCTGGTTTCTACTGTTTCTGTTTAGAAATCAGCTGCTAGTCTTATCGGAGCTCCCTTGTATATTAGCATCTGTTTCTCCCTTGCTGCCTTTAAGTTCTCTCTTTGTCTTTGACATTTGCCATTTTTTTAAAGACTTCATTTATTTGTTTTTGGAGAGAGGGAAAAGGAGGTAGAAAGAGAGGGATAGAATCAGCAATGTGTCATTGCCTCTCACGCGCTCCCTACTGGGGACCGACCCGCATAAACCCAGGCATGTGCTCTAGACTGGGAATAGAACCAGTGGCCCTTTTATTCACAGGCTGGCACTTAACCACTGAGCCACACAGTCCAGGGTAAAGTTTGTCATTTTAATGATGATGTGTCTTGGAATGGGCCTTTTTGGGTTTATCTTGATTGGACTTGCATGACTTTTTCTCATCAAGTTAGGGAAATTTTCCATCATTACTTTTTCCAGACAGATTTTCTATCCCTTGCTCATGTTTTTCTCCTTCTGGAATCGCTATTATACAGATATTATCATGTTTCACATTGTCCTGCAGCTCCTTTAACCCCTCTTTGTTATTTTTGAGTATTTTTCATTTTTTTGCTCTGTCTAGGAATTTTTTTCTACCTTGTGCTCCTGTTTGCTGATTTGATCCTCTGCTTCATCTTCCCTGTTTTTAGTTCCTTCAACTGTGTTATTCAATTCGGAAATTGTATTCTTCATTTCCTCCTGGCTGTTATTGCTAATTTCTGTGTCCTTTTTCATGCTGATGTAGTTCACAGTAAATTCCTTATAGCTTCCTTGTAGTTCTTTGTAATTCTCACTGAGCTCATTGAGCTTTCTTATAACCATTGTTTTGAACTCAGTGTCTGATAGTTTACTTACCTCTATTTCATTTAGCACTCTTTCTGATATTACTCCTTTCCTTCTGATTGGATGTTGTTTCTTTCTCTCACCATTTTAGGGGAGACTCTTCTTGTTTGTTCTGTTCTCAAACTGATATGTTTTGACTATGCTTTGTCTTTGTGATATGAAACTCTATGGTAGGAAACTTGTGGGGTTCACTGTTGTAGTCTCCTTTATCTCCTGACTTAATACTCTTAGGATGCCCTTTATACTCTTTATGTTGACACTCTGGAATATAATTGGGTTTTGATTGTTGCTGCATCATTCTTTGTTAATTTGGTTAACTGATGGTCACTCCACCCACCAAGGCTGACTGAAAGTCCTCCATCTGCCATGTCTTATATACTATTGTGCAGGGAGAACAAAACAAAACCACACAGCCCAGGAAACAAACTCATGTCTGCAAAAATAATTCCCACCCACAGTCCCACTATCAACAACAAATGAATCAGTACTAATAAGGATGTAAATACATTAAGACTATTCTAAGAAAGAAGGAGAAAATATGAGATGACTGAAAGAAAAATGATTTTGAGAGGGTAACAGGAGCAGCACTAGTAAGAGTAGGGAAGCAGAGCAATGCAAAGAAAGTAGAAGTTATATCATAAATAAAAAAGGAAATTAAGAAGGCAGAATGGACTAAGAGAAGGGAAACATATAGTATTAGTTTTAAAAGAAGATTTAAAAAATAATGTGAGAGAGGGAAAGAAAATTAAAAAATCAATAAAAAATTAGTAATCAAATTGGAGAAAAAGATCCACCACAGCATTATCAACAACAAATGAACTAAGATTAATGTATGTGGGGTGAGAATAAGAGGGAAAAATGAAAGAAAAGCTTAAAAGATGTCTAGAGGAAAGGGAAATATTTTAAGATGATAGAGGGAGAGGAAATACTAAGAGTCAAGAACAAAAACCAGGCTAAGACAGGAAAAAATAAAAATTTGAGACAAAAAAAAGGCTAGATGAAAAAATATATATAGAAAAGAAAAAATATTAAGACAGTGAGAAGTTAAAATAGACAAAAAAAGAACAGGTAGAATGAATGCTGAATGAAGCAGGAGAGAGGAACAGTAACATTTGATATTTTAAATACAAGAACAGTGAAGATCTGGAGATAAAAATTGAAAAATGCAACAATAACTACCCTGTTCACAACCAATGAGGAAAAATTACTAGAGATGGAGACTCTCTAGTAATTCTGTGTAATAGAACACAGGTATTTTAAGAGCAGGAAAAAGAATGTAAGATGACCATTGATAAGAAAATTGGTTTCGAGAGGCTTGACAGGGGAGAAATAGTAAGAGTGTGAAAGTCGTAGCAAGAAAGAAAACAAAATTTAAAATGAAAATAATAAGAGGAAGGAAGAAGGTAAAATGGGGTAAGAGAAGAGAAGAACAAAATATAAGAATTGAAATAAACTATAATATAAAATCCAGTGGCTTAATATGTACAAACTTAAAGGACAAACAATGAATGTTAAAAAAACTATACAGGAAAGAAAATATCACAAATCATGGGGAAGACCATGGTGGATTTTTTCTTAGTAGCATCTAGTATTTACCACTGTTTTTTCTTTCTGTATCTGCCTCTGGTGATGTCAGATGGTGTCCTAGTCTGACCTTAGGAAACCTGTTTGCAACTACCAGGGATCTACTGTCTGTGGCTGACTCCTTCTGTTGTTAATCTAGTCACTCTTCACTCTGCAGTCAGGCTTAAACTCCACAGGGTGGGGAAGAGTATCTCAGGGGGTAGGATTGTTGCTTCCTTTCAGGCTAATGCCACTCGGAGGTGAGTGGTCTGCCTGAGCAAGATGGCTCCTCCAGTATGGGGGATGACTCAGCACTGGGGTCTTGGTGGCTGCTCTCTCAGTTCTTTCCCCAAACCCACCATCCTCAGTCTCTCCTCAAGCATCTCTAGTCCACTCTGGGCCCCTTTGTTGGAGCTCGTGGCAAGTGGCTGCATATGAAAATTTTGTGTTGGCTCTTTGCATCTCTAGCCATCCATCTCTGACAGAAAGAAACCCTGCCACTTTTTGAGGCTGGATGTTATCTGTGTACTTTTTGAACACTGGTGCTATAGGCTGGGGAGCCCAGGTTCAAGTTTAGACCCCACACTTCTCAAGGGGATCCTTCCAGCTGATAAGATATCCCTCTGGCACTTCAGCTGCCACTCATGGGTGCCCAGCCTGCCCTCTCACATCTCCACCACACTCCATACCAGTCACATTGTATGAAAGCTGTTTCTTCTGTCTGTCCATAGTTATAAGGCTTCTCTCTCACTATTGTTCAGTTGTTTATTCAGCATGATTTGTCCACAATTTAGTTGTAATTCCATATTGGTCCTGGGAGGATGTTAGTGTGACTTCCACTCATTCTTCCACCATCTTGGATCCTAATTGCTTTTCTTAATGAAACATTTTCTAGCTCTGGTTTGGTGGTTCAGTTGATTGGAGCATCACCCCATACACCAAAGTGCAGGTTCAATCCACAGTCTGGGCACATACCTAAGTTGTGGTCTTGATCCCCAGTCGGGGTGCATACAGGATGCAACCAACTGATGTCTCTCTCTCTCTAAATACATATATACCTATATACATACATACAAACATACATAATAAGAAATCAAAAAAATCCTTGGGTGAGGATTAAAAAAAGAAGAAAAAATAAGTATTTTCTAAATTCCCAATGATTAGCACTGTGCCCAGTTTAATAAATGTTGGATTTAATTAAAGAGGTCTCCAACAGTACTTGAAGGTTCTGGTCTTTCCCAATCCTATCCTAACCCTGTCTCCCTGCAGTATTTACTCCCCACACCCCCATACTCTAACATACATACTCAGAACTGTGCCAGAGAAGAAATTTCATCTTGAAGATTTTATGTATTTCCAAGTGCTATTAATAATTCTTAAGAAAACTAATGTATACATTTATCCACATTTAAGAATGATTTTTAGTATTTATTATATAATAAAGTCTGGATCTAAACTCAAATTTATGTGCAATAATGTCCTGAATAAATTAAAAATTAGAGTATGCATATGCTAAATGAATTGACCATACTGTCTGAAAAATAGTTCAAAATAATAAATAAATTCTCTTCCTTTGGTACCATAAATCTTGTTCATTTTTCACATGTACCCAATGAGCTATAAATTAATTTTCCCTTCTTTTTGAAGGTACTACCATACTAATTTTGCCATCATTTGGCTGTTATTTAAATACTTGGAGCAGACTCTGCTAATATTTCAATTTTAGGATACTTGGCCAAGGCTTATAGTTATAGCAAGCTACACATTCATGTAAGATGGTGTCCTAGTCTGACCTTAGGAAACCTGTTTGCAACTACCAGGGATCTACTGTCTGTGGCTGACTCCTTCTGTTGTTAATCTAGTCACTCTAGTTAAAATATTATGAGAAAATCTCATAATATTTTAAGTAAATTTACAAATTTTCCCACAAAATGATGTGGGAAACCATTGTTGCTAATTCTGTTTCAGATAGATAGAAGTCAGGAGTAATTATACAGATAACTCAAGATGAGAAACCATACTTTCTTAACCTCTGTTGGCCTTCATTTTGGACTATCATGAACTAACAAGTTCCTGTATTTCTGAAACTATAACAGGGGTGACCAGCCTTTTGGCATCTCTGGGCCACACTGAAAGGAGAAGACTTGTTTGGGGCTACACAGTAAATATATTGCAAAACATAATCACATACACAAAAATCTCATAATATTTTAAGTAAATTTACAAATTTATGTTGGGCCACATTCATAGCCATCCTAGGCCATATGCAGCCCATGGTCTGTGGGTTTGAAACCATTGCTCTAGAATATATTTTAAAATATAAAATATTTATGAAATTGCTCAAATGTACCTATTTATTTACAGAAAAATCAAAACCTGTTGCCTAGACTTATAACAATAGCTATATTCTATATTTAGCAAACACATGATTTTAAATGTAACTAACTAGCAGCAAGAGTAAAAATTTTCTCTGGAAAACTTAGAAAAAATCAGATTCAAGCATCTAATAGATGCTTTGTATAGACCTTTGAGACCAACATATTAGACATGAAGGATGTCTAGGAAAACCACCCAGAGTTCTTCTTGGGTGTGTTAGCTGCCTATCACGTAGAATGTCAAGCTACTTTGAGGCAGCCTGGGGATCCCTGGGGAGGCAGAGTTTTTCAATGAGTATGTGTATTAGACCAGCATGGTCCTCCAAAGATGGTCAGTGGGCCAGCATTGGGCCAGGAATGCTTGTTATTGGTCTACAACTAGATCAGTGTAGAAATTGAAAGTATTTAAAAATCTTTATAGAAATTTGACAAAGAATGTCATCCAAATATGTAATCATTTCTCTAATAATTAATTGTTATTGTATTTTACAAAAGCATTGTTCTGTGATGGACTAAAATTTTCCTGAGTGGGCTTTCACCACAGATAGTTTAGTAGTGCTTGTTAAAATTCAGTTTCCTGAACACCAACTTAAGCCAATGGGATCTAAATCTCTGGGAATGGGGACAAGTCCCAGGAATCTTCATTTTAACAAGCTGCCCAAGTCATTCACTTCAGGCTGAAGTTTGAGAACTGCTTTAAGAAGAGGAGCAACAAACTGACTAACATATTTCTTAAGTACAACATTACCTTTTAAAGGCTAACCACTTTAAAAACCAGAGTTTAAAAGAAAGCAGCTCATATACAATTGACTGTAGTCCCCGTGGTAGGTATCTAAGTACAGTTCCACTGCTAGTTTGAGATGCCTTTATGCCAAACAACCTGGAGGCCTCTTCACTGCTATCTGCAGGCAAATGGTAATAATGTACTGGTGCATAATGTGCTGGACTTAACCCCATCCTAGAATCCTTGACCTCCATTTGCAGAACTGGCTCAGACACATGCCAGACTCAGAAGAGGGAAGCAGTCAGGGCTGGACCATGACAAAGAACTTGTTACATAGCTCTTCTAGGAAACACTGAAGCCATTATCCCTCCACACAGATCCTGTCCCCCTCATGGAGAGTGAATGTACACATCACAGGGCTAGTTTGTTGCAAGTTTAAAGTAACTGGCAATAAAAGAATTTAATTCTCCCTGGACACTTAACTTTCTCATTCTCTGTGTCAATTCTTTATAGATGATTTTGTGAGGAACAGAAAAAATGTTCATAGAGCAGTAATTGCTTCTCAGAAGGAGGGACTTCTGTCTTCTGTCTTGTTCTTTGGTTGCTGCAGTTGCTGTTGCCCCTTTTATCCTGGCTCTACTAGTTTGAAATAAATACAAACGATTTTCTACAAGAAGTTTGAAGAATTTTAATTAAGCACCAGCTCTTCTGAGTTCTGGGCTAGAGTCTGGGCTATAGCTGTTTAGGACACTCACGGGCACTGTTGGGAACTACAGCCTAGATGAAGGCATAGGTAGAAATGCTTTGCTTCCTCACACAACCCAAAGAAGGATGATGACCAATTTAAAAACAATAAACAACAGAAGTGCCAGAAAATGAAACTCCACGTACAAGGAGTTAAAGAAACATTCATCCAGACCAGTAGGAGGGGCAGAAATAGGAGACAGGCAGCCAAGCAGAGAGGAAGTGCAGCCAGGAGGTGGACCAAGCAGGCAAGGCAGGGCCAGGTAAACAGGAAACTAAAGACTAAAAACGTTGGCTGTAAACTACTGAGGGGGTTGTGATGGCAAGAGAAACTCCTAGTCTCACGGAAAAGTTCATTGGAAAATGGAGCTAGCGTGGAGCAAGCCAGTGGCATTGTTCCCTCTCCGACCCCTCCCCCACAGACAGCATGACAATGCAGCAAAGAGCATTGCCTTGCCCTGGCAAATACCTAAAGCTCCATCCCCTAACAACATAACAGGTGTGCCTAAACAAAGAAATATGGCCCAAATGGAAGAACAGATCAAAACCCTAGAAAAAGAGCTAAGTGACGAGAAGATAGCCAACCTATCTGATGCAGAGTACAAAACACTGGTAATCAGGATGCTTGGATGCTCATAGAACTGATGAGCTTGGTCGCAAAATGAAGGAAGAAATGAAGGTTACCCAAAGTGAAATAAAGCAAAATATACAGGGAACCAACAGTGAAGGGAAGAAAACCATGATTCAAATCAACAATTTTGAACAAAAGGAAGAAATAAACATCCAACCGGAAAAGAATGAAGAATTCAAAAAAACAAAAATGAGGTAAGGCTTAGGAACCTATGGGACAACTTTAAATACTCTACCATCTGAATCATAGGGGTGCCAGAAGGAGAAGAGGAAGAGCAAGAAATTGAAAACTTATTTGAAAAAATAATGAAGGAGAATTTCCTTAATCTGGAGGAGGAAATAGAATTCTTTGGGAAGCTCAGAGAGTCCCAAAGAAGTTGGACCCAAGGAAGCACACACCAAGGCACATTATAATTATATTAGCCAAGATTAAAGATAAGGAGAGAATTTTCAAAGCAGGAAGAGGAAAGGAGAGAGTTACTCACAAAGTAGTTCCCATTAGCTTATCAGCTGATTTCTCAAAAGAAACCTTGCAGGCAAGAAGGGGGCTAGAAAGAAGTATTCAAAGTCATGAAAGGCAAGGACCTACATCCAAGATTACTCTTTCCAGCAAAGCTATCATTTAGAATGGAAGGGCAAATAAACTGCTTTCCAGATAAGGTAAAGTTAAAGGAGTTCACTACAAGTCCTTATTATGTGAAATGTTAAGAGAACTTATCTAAGAAATAGAAGATCAAAAACCATAAACAGTAAGATGACAACAAATTCATAACTATCAACAACTGAACCTAGAAAACAAAAACTAAGCAAAAAACTAGAACAGGAACAAAACCAGAGAAATGGAGATCATATGGAGGGTTATCATTGGGGAGGGAGAGGGAGAATGGGGGGGAAGATATAGTGAATAAGAAGTGTAATTGGTAGGCATAAAATAGATGGGGAGAGGTTAACAATAGTATAGGAAACAGAAAGGCCAAAGAACTTATATGTACAACCCATGGACATGGACTAAGGAGATGAGGGAATGCTGGAGGGCAGGTGGGTGCAGGGCAAAGGGGGGGGATATAAAAGGGAGAAAAAATTGGAGAAACTATAATAACATAATCAATAAAATATACTTAAAAAAAAAAGAGTGAGGGACTTCTTTTTAGCCTGTGCTGCATACTCATGTACCCACTCCCTGTGTGACTTCAAAAGGGGGTGTCCTTGTTGGTTCTCTCTGGGCCCACCTGAATCACTATCACATTTGGCCAGCTCAAGGAAGGGGCTGTAGCTGGGCAATAGGTCAGCCATGGAAGAAGAGGAGGAAGCCAGTAGAATAGAGAGGAACTGACCAATAACTGGGAGTTTTGACATTAGCTTTTGGGAACAATTTTGCTTCATAGATTTGAACAGAGTAATCTTTTCTTTGTTAGGAATATGTTTTACTCTCAGCCACAGTACCTGTATTGTGACTGTCAGTCACATTTTCTAAAAGTCTTCTAACCAAGATACCATTGTCATCTCTGGAGCAGCTCCCTTCCTCCTGCTTCTCTTCCACCCCTTGTCTTCCAGGCTGCCCTTTTAGGGTCAGGCCTCCCCTCCCCTGGGTAAGCTTTCTGGATCTCCTGTGCAAAATCAGGCTCCTCTTTCTTAGGCCCTTTTTTCTTCCCCTTTGGTATCGCTCATGCAGGGTTTTCTCTGGTTGTGAGATTTTCATGATGCAAACAGGGTTGATTAATTAGAAACATGATCATCCTCTACAAACATATATTGACTATAATAGGAACTAACTGCATGACTTTGTTTTTCCATAACAAGGGATACCTTTTTAAGGGGTATCCCTTAAAGGGATGTGCACATTTTTTTTTTCATGTTTAAAGGGTGTTAACAAGGTGGTGCTGGGAAAAGAAAGCCCATTAGCCTAGATCACAAACGAGATTTGCTCAATGATGATTACGTGTTTTAACTATCTATTTGAAACATTAAAATAAAGCAATTAAAGCAACTTTAATACAGCTCCAGTGAGAAAAGTAATTGTGTTAATATGTATCTTAAACTCTGTTTCCAACTTCATTTCTTTTCATTCAGACAACTATGTTATATTCAATTTATAGTCAAATTAAAAATTTGATTATAATCAAAAATTGATTTTATAATCAATTTTTTAACATGTTTCTTTGGAAAATAGCAGTTCTACCATTGCAAATCAGATGGGACCTGAGTATGGAATGTGATACATGACTTTCTAACTTAGGGGATGCAGATCTGTCACTCACTAGATTTCAGGTCTTTAGATTAAGTAACTATGTCTTTTATTTTTCTATCCCACAGTAATCAACTGAACAAGTACATATGCTAGCATTACATCTTAATGTGCCCCACACCCCTTGAACCAGTATACCTACTTACAGGAAGTTGGAACCCTGTAGTTGTAAAGATAAGAGTGCAGAGCGAGGGTTTTTTGCCACTGGCATTGCCCACTACCACTATCCCAACATTCCCCTCCCATTAGGAGTTCATCAGGTTCCACTTTTCTCTCTACGTCAGGAATCCTCGTCATGATGTCCTTGTGCAGTGAGGTGCATGTGTATGAGTACATCCCATCCATCAGGCAGACAGAGCTCTGCCACTACCACGAGCCCTACTATGATGCAGCCTGCACGCTGGGAGCGTACCACCCACTGCTCTACGAGAAGCTGCTTGTGCAGCGCCTGAACACAGGTGCTGGGGCTGACCTGCGCCATAAGGGGAAGGTGGTCCTGCCGGGGCTGCAGGCTGTGCACTGCCCCAAACCCAGCTCATGAAAAGCGACTCTTGGGAACCAATGTGCAATAAGGTACTAGTGTTGTCACAAAACAATACTTGAAGATATATTTCAAGCAATGTATTCTTGAGTCTTCTAAACTGCAATTTAGTGATGGCCACAAGAATTCTTTATCTAAGCCATTGAGTATTTATCACTGCTTTGAATATAATAATGGAATTAAAAAGGAAAAAATAGATCAAGAAAGATGTAAAAAAAGAAAAAGAATAGCTGAAAAAAGGAAAATGTGTAAGAAAAGTGTTAAAATTTTCTGGGTCAGTTTTGTGATACATCTAATATGAAGAAACAGTTTATACTGCAAAACAGTGACACTGAGGTACAGTATAACATCTAGTGTGTCACTTGTATGGGCATTCATCATTAAGGAGCCTAGAGTTTATGATGACTGCCTGAATTAGCACTCAGATGTATTCATTTTAACAGCAAAAATCTTTAGGATATCCTGTGAGCTGCTTGTGTTCCCAAACCATTGCATTCACCATCTGTGCTTCCTAGTATGCACTGAGTGATTTGCTTTTTGTATCAGGACACATTTATAAAATCATAAAGCACCCATTTTGAACAGTCCAAGAACAAGCCAACCCTAGATTAACACCTCTGAGGAGACACTTGGTTTTCCTGCAGAATATCCTTACTCAACTAGGAGTATCACCCAAAGCAACTTCACTGGCAAGTAACACAATCATGAGGCTGCAGGGTGGCCCTGGACAAGATGGTCCCAATTCCAGCAATCCCACCTTGTATCTTCTGCCCTGCCAGTCCTCCCCACAGCCTTCATAGTTATACACACTGACAAGGACAACACACCTGTGGGAGAGGGCTCCTTCCAATCCAGAAGGAAAGGTTGCAGAGCAGTAACCCTGTGCTTCTGGGGATGCACACTTATGTCTTTTATAAGCATTTCTTGCAGGTCAATATCAGCTATTGGAAACCTGACACTAATTCTTCCTACAGTCGGACATTTAGGAATCCCACCCTTGTTTACACAAATATGTTTTTTATCAGCAGTATAACAAAGCCACCATATAATTGAATAAAATTGTGTGAAAGTATGGCTCTTTAACAACAAGGACAACACATACCTGCTTCAGAGGGAAAGGCAGATAGAGGTGAAATTGTCATCCCAGTGCTTAGCTATATATAGTTTGGGGGGTATCTTAATTTTTGTCACTGGTATCTTAATTTTTGTCACTGTTACATTGAAAAAAATTTTGATATGAACATAGTGAAACAGAAACATTTGAAATACCTTAATTAAACATGGTATTGTTTCAATATATAGCCAAGACACATTTCCGTTTTCTGGTCAACACTCTTCACAAAGACCATAGCAGCTTAATCAAATATGCTCTCCCTAAAAAGTGTGAATGTCAGAAGAGTTTATGGAAAGTTTTCTTGGTCCCGGATTGTTTTTTTCGTGAGTTCTCTAAGGACTGCTTTCTTGAGCAAGAGTGATTTATAGCCTTTTGATCAGTCTACACAACAGAAATCCAGTTGGATAACAGACATCTCCTATGGTTTATTATAATAGTGAAGTAGGAGTAATTGAAAAAAGTTTTCAATGTGGCAGTGTCCACTGAAAGCCCATTTTGAGAGCTTTGTTTCTAGATTTATGAGAAGGGATGAATAATTTTGTCCTATACATTAGCTTATGTCCAAGCAGACATGATCAAGCCACTTTTCTTTCTTTTCTCCTAAAAGAGCTTAGTCTTGTCTGCATGTTTAGTGGGTAGTAAGTTCAGTAATTCTGAATGTTGGTGCGGTAGCTGTGATGCAGAGCGAGCACTCCTCTTGCAGTCCTGTTTCTCCCTGGACCCTCCAGGCTTTGCCTTCAAATGCCCACAGCATTGAAATCTCTTTGGTAGTCATCCTAGTGGATTCCTTTACCACATCCTCATCACCCAGGACAACCCGCTTTGATGACGTTAGAAATTGGTTCAGGGAAAATTTTTTGGAGTCAGTGTAAATATGCAAGTTCAAAAGCCCCAGAAAACACTTCAAAGATTTTTAAATTGCTAGTGTTGTAACGCATATACTTTTAAAATTACTTTCAGTCTCACTGAAATTATAAGAAAGACTGAAGAGCATAGAGAACATTTAATTACAATGTTTGAATCTGTTATGGTCTTAAAGGGTCTTGGGAGTCAGGATTTGTTAAACATTCCAGAAATATGGCACATATATATTAAGAGAGCACAGGTTGGGCATTCTTCTATTTAAAAGTTTAAATTGTTTAGCCTGTCCAAATATTAAGCTGTTAGTGTTAGCATTGATGACTGCTTTGAGGATTACCCAAATTTGGTATTATTTGGCCAGACATTAATTAAATCCTTATATGCTATATATGCTGAACTGCAGTAAACACACAGGCCTTTCGTGGCATAGTTAATAATAAATGGTGCCCCACTGCATTTCTTCCAAGCTCTGCCCCTTCTAATACCCTTCATCCTCTTCTGTGAAGGGACACTGATAAAGTCCTTACAGAGGAACCTGAGGCCATTAGGTGTCTTTTTTCTGCACTCTCAGGACTGACAAAGGTCACTTTGCTGTATATTTCAAGATAAATTTCACTTGATAATTTTTTTGTTCTCATTACTGTAATCACAAAAAAACAAATGTTGGCCAAGAATGACAACTCATCATCATCTAGATTCTTTCAAACTCCTTTCACCAGTCACTCCACCAGGTACGAGAGTAAAGTGTACTAGATATATGTAGCATGTTCCATGGAATACAGTGCTGGCCCTGTGTATCTGACCCTACCCATAAGTCCTTACAGGCCTGCTTTTTTTCAAGAACTGTGCACAGGGCCAGGATGTGGTCAATCGAAAGTTGTATGTGAGCATTAGGCAATACCAGTGGTATGCATTAAAATGGGCCATGTGAAGGACTTTTTCACATCTTTCAATTACTGGGTCTCTTTCTTGTGTGGCTGGACACAGAGCTCAAGGAACCCAGCATAAGCACTAGCACCTCCTGTGTGTCTCAAGCAGACACTTGATACTGGACTCTCTGGTAATCATGTGTCCTTTTAGCCATAGCATATGGACAAAACAGTGCAGAAATAATCATTAGCATTTTCAGAACTGGGAAATAAAAGTAGCTGAAGCTACCACGGGGTTACATGTTTATGAGTAGGTCATTCTGGTGAACAGATTAATACCTTGTTCTGTAGGTGGCAGCACTTCCATCCACTGAACTAATTAGGCCCAGTTGGGCCACATTAGGTGGGATCAATCTCACATGTGTCATGAGATGAAAGAATTTAGTGTGCACAAATGACAAGATTCAAGTTCTCTTTCTAACCTTAGAGATCATGGCACAGTGCATGTTTGGCTGGTGGCCAAAGTGACCTGGTCTCATTACTGCTTAGCTGTGGGAAGAAATTGGGAAAGGAGGTGGGAGAATTATTGAGAAATATAAAACTAAATATATAGGCCAAATAGTCTAAGAATATATTCTATCATACTATCTGTTTTGACTTCTCACTTTCTGATAGTTTAGAACTCTACCCAGTGGTTACATAGCTGAAGAAAGTACGTTTGCAAATGCATTGCTTACATAAAATGTGCCTGAGTTCAAATTTGTGTTTTATATTCTGGGTGTTTCCATTGTGAAAATATTCTGCATGTTTCTGTCACTGGGGCATAATCTTCACAATTGGTAAATGAAGGGTATTTCTCTGTCCATTCAAGAAAAATATAAGTGCTGATTCTTGTTTTATTAAATGAATGAAGCCTTTTAGTAAAAAAAAAAACATAATCCAGCATATATCTCTACAAGTTCAGGCTAGTAGAATTTAAGGATTGATATAGTTCTCACTCTTGTCATAGAAAGCGTGTGTATAGTTATATATTGTATATACACATATCTATACATATAGTTGATTTTTTATTGTCCTTTTTCATCAAACTTTATTTCTGAAACCTTTATGATACACTTTATTTTAATTATACAAACACCAATTTTCAAAAGAAAGAAGTATCTTGTTTTGCCATGTATAATGTGCACCCACATTTTTGGCCCAAACTTTCAGGAAAAAAATCTTTTGTTTTAATTTTTTAATTCAATTTTTATTTACTTATATTTAGATACTTCCTTTTTGTATTATAAAGGAATTTTAGCATTTATTTTTGAACATATGGATATCGTTATTGCTCTTTAGGGTTATACTTTTAACACATAAGCTTAAAGAAAAGAATTAAAAACAGTTATATAGATACAGAATTAGTACTACCCATGTATAATGAGCATCCTTATTTTTTCCTCAAAAATTTGGACAAAAAAGAAAAGTACACATTATACACGGCTAAATACGGTAAATGTTGTATGTCTTTCTGTTAAAAATATACTCTTGTACACACTCATCTTTTACACATCCTGGTTGCATTAACTAGTATATTAGACATATTTAAAAGTCACTATGAAGGTGGACCAACTACCTGAAGATAGCCTAATTGCACTCTAAATTTTGATGAGAAATCTATAGCTCATGGCTTTTACAAGATTAGGGGAAGAAATATTTTTTGGTTCTATGGAAAAGAGTCTTCTTATTAGGTAAGTGTCAAGTAAATTAACTGCATTGATAGCATTAAGACCTAATATTTATAATATCACACATCCTGTTTTATCCTAGATAAAAATATGTATGAATTTTTTCTGGTGGAAACCAGTGAACTTTTTAAACAGCTTTGGGAATTTTTTTGTATGATAATTTTTAAAATGAAATGTGTACTATTCAAACTAATTAAGGCTTGAGGTTTTCCAGGAGTCACATTTTAACATTTTGATATTTTCTATTTTGGTTTTGTATATTTTATGTACATAGAGTGTAAAGACTTCTTCTTATAATAAAACATGTTTTCATGTGTCTAAAAGTTTCTCTGTTTTAATTTGTAGAAGTTGCACATACAGATAGCTGAGTGGCAAAATAAGGAGCACCCCTAGAAAAAAAGGCACAAAGCTGGAATCTAATTAGAAGTCTGTGGAAGAAATAGCAACAACATGCCTTCCAATTTTGAGTATGGGCACAGCTGGGTATGGTCCATGGATTAATTGCCACTCACAGGAAAATGGCAGTGACAAAACCAGCAGAAAAGGCATAGATAGGGTAACATATCCTGATGTTGACTTAGCCCAGCATTGTGATTAATTTATTGCATTGGGAGACTTTCTCAGTTCAACAGGGCTTTAAGTCAAAAAATATAAATAAGTTACTAGAGGACAGCCTAGAGACAGTGAAATTACCTCAAACCACTGCCATGTCAAATTAGCCTTGCTATTTTCATGCTTGTCATTTGAGGGGAAATCAGATAATTAGGATCCTAAAAATAAATTTCAGGTGTTTGTACTTCTTGATTAGAATGTTCAGGGTTCTTGGTTAGAATGAAACATTAAGGTGTTTGATGTGAGGACTGATCAGAGCAGCTGGGGAATTAGGGAGCTGTAAATCACCTCTGACAGTTGTGCTGAAGCAGAGAGGACTGCCCCCACCTTCAAGTTATTTTTCTTTCCCTGGAAGATGACTGCTTGCCTCTAGACAATTAAAACGCAGGCTCTGTGTGGCCTCATTTGGGAAGGACCAGAAATGGAACACAGAGCACAGCCTGGGAGGAGCCTGCCTGGACATGGAGTACACATAGCCTGGGCAGCCTCTGAAATCAAATGGAAGTCCTTCAGGTGGTACTCAAAGACATGAAGTAGGAGCAAGGGGAAGGTGCAAGGGTGAAGGGGTGGGTGAAGGACCCAGTAGGCAAAAGGAAGGCTGAAGTGAGATAGAGTAAAAATTAGTGCCATTTGCATATCAAAACCACCAATTCAGATACAAAACTGCTTTCAGACTAAAGGCTCATCTGTTGACCCAGCTCTATACACTGAAGTTCACTGCCCAGAAAAGCATCGAATACAGATCTAGGGGGCTCAGGAGGTTCTCCTGCACTAAACCTTCACTGGCTCCCCACTGCCTATGGCAGCGGTTGGCAATGCATAGTCCATAGCCTATTTTTGTAATTAAAGTTTTATTGGCAAGCAACTATACTCATTTGTTTTCATGTTGTCTATGACTACTACATAAAGGCAGAGTTGATTAGTTGTGACAGAGACCTTAGACTCATAGGGGTGTCCAACCCGAGGCCCAGGCAGGCTATGAATGCAGCCCAACACAAAATCATAAATTTACTTAGAACCTTTTTTTGCTCCTCGGTTTTTGTTAGTGTTTGTGTATTTAATGTGTGGCCCAAAACAACTCTTCTTTTTTCCATGTGCCCCAGAGACACCAAAAGGTTGAACAGCCCTGCTAGAGCCTGCCAAGCTTAAAATATTTATTATCTGGCCTTTTGCAGAGAAGGTGCACCAACGCTCGAGTATAACTTACCAAGAACTATTTTGTCATGTCTTCTGGTAGTGTGCATACTGTCCTCACACAACCATTGTCAAGACAGACAATTATATTAGCTACAGGAAAGATGGGGTCAGAAAGGTGGGTTAATTCGTCAGCCTGCGATCACACAGCTGGGAAATAACGGAGCCAAGTTTGCAGTCTTTGTCTGACTTCAAAGCTCGTTCTTGGAACCACTAAGTGAGGCTTTTTAAAGAAGCCCGTCCCTGAGACCCTGCTCTGATCTCAAAGTCCTATACCCCACCATTCTCCAAGGGCTCAGTTCTGGAGGCTAATTGCACGTTTATATTTTTAAAAATAGTGTTTTGAAATCTATTGAGATTAAAAGAGGCTGTTCAGGGTTTTAAATTCCCAAACATTAAAATGTATCTGAACTACATGTGTCAATCAAGTATAATTTTATTTTGTTATTAGAAGCCAATCTCCCTGTCATAATCTGATGTGAAAAGTACTGTGTGATGTGAAAAGCACTTTCTATTTGTGAAAAGTACTGTTGACATGGCTTGGAGAAAGTAGACATGAAGGACATTGTCTGTTCATAAGCATTCTCCCTAGCTGCTGTCTTCACTAAATTGTATCCTGCTGGAGAAAAAAAAAAACAGTACCGAAGTTGAAAAATGAGACACCAGCTGAGAAACTGATCACAAAAGTCAAAGTAAAAGAAAAACCAGTAACTTTGCAAAATACATCTTTTCCTTGTCTTTGCTGACTTCCGAATATTCACAGAGTGGACTTCGAATAGCAGTGTGCCCCTTGGCTATTTTGAAAAGCATTCCGACACAAGAGATTAGGGAGGGCTCTTTGAACTGCTCTTACTCTCATTTATTAAAGCTGTTCGAGAGAGCCCAGAAGAGCGCTGGGGAACTTAGAGGAAGACGTGCAGAGGCCTTGGCGGTCGCAGGCCCCGGTAGAAGAGTCAGTAGCAGCGGTCCTTCTGCTGCCCCAGCGTCGGAGTGACCCGCAGAGCTCATCTGGGGAGAATGAACCAGCAGTGCTGTTCTGGGGGGTTCTCATTTAAACTGCATCGCAGGGATGAAATCCGGCCATTTTTCCAATACCTAAACTTAATGTTTATCTTGAATTCCCTTTCCAGCGCAAGGTAAAAACTATCATAGTTCATTGAATCTAAGACATCATTAAGAATAAAATGCACCTTTCTACTTGTGTACCATTACAAAAAAATGCTCTAATTAAACTATAATGTGAGTCTTACATCTCACTTAGGGGTATGTTATTGAACATTCTAGCCACAAGCCACATGTGCATATTGACCACTTGGGACACAGCTCCTCAGATTGAGATGTGCAGTGTATATATACTCCCTGGGTTTCTAGGGACTAGTATAAAAAGATGAATGTAAGATATCTCCATAATTTTTTATATTGATAAGTTGAAATGATATTTTAGATATATCGGTTTAAATAAAAATATATTTTTTAAATTAATTCCACCTCCTTTTCACATTTTTAACATGCTTACTAGAAGATTTAAAATGTTACCTATGCTCATTTATCCAGTAAACAATAGTAACTTAAAAACATATTTGTTGAAAATTTAGACACAAATTTTTATTACATACCACCTTTGTATATACAGAAAAGGAAAATATAAGTGAAACAAATCATTTAGAGTATTCATATTCATTATCATTAAAACATTTATATTCAGATGCTTTAGCCTTTTCTTAATCACTTTTTTATTGAATCATTAATTTCTGTGTTTCTTTGTTCCACCCAAAATTGCCCTCTTCACTATCAGAAACAATAGTGACACACTGCTTTCCAAATAGTGCTTTACTGTTGTCTCTAGGGTTTCCTCTGAGGCACTGACACATTGAACAGTTTTAATATCCACAAGTGTACAGTAACAAATTTCTCAGGACTGCTGACAGGCAAATAGTGAACACAACAATAAATAAAATGTGAAGAAAAAAATAGATCTTTGTGTTAAGGAAAAGCCGTATTTCTAATGGAGCCTGGGTTTGACCCCATTTTTTATCCAGAGTTATGTTTAAATTCTAAACTGCAGAAAAATCCTTCTGAAATGACAGAGTAAAGCCTTCCAGAGTAATGCTACTTTTGCCCTAAAAACAATAAGGATGCTGGCATAAACTGTTAAAATTAAATTTTTCAGACATTAGGAAATTAACTATGGGCTTGTAACAATCCAATAAATATTTATTTTTTAAAAAATGGTTAAATGTGCCCTGGCTGGCGTAGCTCAGTGGATTGAGCGCGGGCTGCGAAGCAGGTATCGCAGGTTCGATTCCCAGTCAGGGCACATGCCTAGGTTGCAGGCCATGTCCCCCAGCAACCGCACATTGATGTTTCTCTCTCTCCCCCTCTCCCTTCCCTCTCTAAAAATAAATAAATAAAATCTTTAAAAAAAAAAAAAGGTTAAATGTCAGGAAGAACCACGAGCTTTGTAGCCTTTTAACTTATCTTGTCTCTTTTTCCTCAGCACCATTTGAGACTTCAACGATAGTCTCACAAGTATTGTAGCTTGAAAACCAGAATGCTAGCAGCCACTGCAGGGTACAAACAGTTTTTGAGCTTGTTCAAAACCTCAGACAAGCATCACTATTTGACCTTTCTTGAAGCTTACTGAAAGTCTCCACTCTCAGAGATTATAGTTATTTTACCTGATTCAGAGACATTTTGAATCAGCCCTACTTTTAGAGAATTTATTGAAAACAACCAACAACATTGCTTAACACTGGATCTTCTTGAGACAGCCTATCAGTTGGGGTTAACAAGAGGCTGACCAAAAACCTTGTAAACAAAAACTGGGGAGGAGATGTCTGTAGCAGGCTTTGAAAAGGTCTTATATATTCCCATGAATATGAAAGGCTATGCAGGGAAGTGTGCACACACAGAAAATACCTGAGAAGGCCCAAATCTCTCACACGTGTCCAACCCTCAGGTCAGGTATCGAAGACATGCTTCAACATACACATAGACCCTTCAACAAAGGCTAAGTGATATGTTAGTTCAAGGCATTTAAGGGAATCACTGTCTAATCATTAGCTGAACACTAAGCTAATTGAGCTATTCAAAGCTTGTATGCAATGAGTAATATAGCATTTAGATAATTAGTCCAGAAAAGTCACTAAACACACAAATAGCAAAAGTAAGTAACCATAGTAAAGGGGGGAAATCTGACTTCTAGAAGTGCCATGTTATTTAAAATACCCAGTTTTTGACAAAAAATTATGAGACATAAAGTGAAGAGGAAATTGTAGCCCAAATACAGGAGAAAAAAATCCATGAGGAAGACAGATTTTATACTTAGTAAATTCTTTAAGTCAGCTATTATAAATATGTTTAAAAAACTAAAGATAACCATGTCTAAATAATGAAAATGTGAGAACAGTTGTTCACAAAATAGATAATAGTAATACAAATATAGGTATTATTATAAAAACAAATACAGGGCCAAGATGGAGGCATAGGTAGTCGCACTGTGCCTCCTCATGCAACCAAAACTAAGGGCAACAAAAATTGAGAAACAAAAAACAACCACAACAGAGAGAAATGAACTGAACGGAAGTTGGACTACCATACATCCAGACCAGTAAGGAGGGGCAGAGTCGGAGGCCTATGGAGAGGGGTC
>PVIA01006957.1:0-89734 GCA_004024845.1 Tonatia bakeri | reverse complement strand
TTTTACATAAAATGTTGCTTTATAAACCAAATCAAGATACAATCAAACAGGATAAGGGGAAAAAAAGAAAAGAAAAAAATAGAAAGAAAGAAAGAAGAAGAAAACACAGAGAGAGAGAGAGAGAGAAAGAAAAAATAAAGAAACACCCACAACCAAAGCAAATGTAAAACCTAAACAAACAAAAAAGAAACACACACACACACAAAACTCTTGTTGGTTTCTGACTGGCCAAATCGGTGTTTCTGTTCCTGCCAGAGCAAGCAGGCTGAGGAGCGAGCGGTGAGACTGCCTTTCACCTTTCTAAGACAGAACTCAGTCAGACTCAGGGCTGGCTGCCAGCTTTTCCCAGAAACTATTGCTGTCTCTGTCTGGTTTCAGGACGCAGGCTGCAGAGGTGGCCAGGTGTTGTGCCCCTCCCCCAGCTTCACCGCCACAGGCTCTACGCTCAGCGGAGCCTCCGCCTCTCTTCCGAGTCACGGTGCCAGGGCTGGGACTGCAGGGGTCCCGCACTTCCCCTCGTGGGCTCCCTGTTCTCGGGCAGCACCGTCTGTGCTCCGGTCTCGAGAAGCACCCTCCGGGGCCTGGGAAGGGTCGCGCACCTCCCTTTGTATCCGCCGTGGACCCCAGCACCTGGGAAAAGCTGTGTTCCCTCTGGGATATCCCTTTGAGCAAGTAAACCCGCAGGGTGCGCGCCCGGGACAGATCGTCTCAGCTTGGGTAGACCTTCCCTGTTCCCGGCTGGGGCATGGGTTCTCAGTCCACCCTAAAACCACACACACCGCTGTTTGGGGGCGCGGGCGCCCACGGGAAGGACTCCACCCCCACGACAAGGCCTCTCCTGGTCCGGCAGACTGGGTACTCACTGTTCCCCGTGGGTGCGCACAGCTCCTGCGTTTCTGCTGGATCCAACCCCTGACTGGGGACAGAGTCTGCTCGGCTCTCCTGGACGCCCAGCTGGGTCCCTTCTGGCCTCCTACCGTCAGTTCATTCAATATCTGGATAACTTCTGATGCCCTATTTTCATAAATGTTGCGATATCCGTGGTCTCCTAGTCTGTTTCTCCTCAGATCGGCCAAATTCTCCCCTGCGCACCGGAGAGGGGGATTAAGACTCCTCCTCTCAAGCCGCCATCTTCCCTCCCCCCGGTACCCACTATTTTACTTTGTATCTGAAAATTTGCCTATTCTAGGTACCTCATAAGAGTGGAATCAATATGATATGTCCTTTTATGTCTGGTTTACTTCACTTAGTGTGTTTCTAGGGTTCATCTATGTTTTAGCATGTATCAGAATTTCATTCCTCTTTATGACCAAATGACATTCTTCCATGTGGACATGCCACATTTAATTTATCTATTTCTTTATTGATGAACATTTGCTATTATGAATATTGCTGCTATGAACATTGCCCTTTCTATTTAACACTCTACTAAGACAACATGTTCTTTCCTTTTTCTTTCAAAGACTGTCCTTGAGGATGGTATTATTTTCTTTTTGCTGCTGTAAAAAATTACCACAATCTTAGTGGCTTAAAACAACACAGATTTATTAGATTATGTCTGGAGTCCAAAATCAATCTCACTGGGCTTAAAGTTGAAGTTGGTAGGACTGGTTGGTTTTGGAAACTCTAGAAGAGAATTTGTTCCCTTGCATTTTTCCTCTGCTAGAGGCTACCTATATTCCTTGGTCAGTTGCCTCTTCCTTGATCTTCTAAGTGCACCACTCCTACCTCTGATCGCTGGCTCCCTCTTATAAGAACCTTATAATTACATTGGGCCTACAAGATAATACAGAATAATCTCACTATCTCAAGATCCTTATCTTAATTGAATATGCAAAATCTCTTTTGCCATGTAAGGCAACATATTCATTGGTTCTAGGGATTAGGACATGGATGTTTCTGGGGAGTCATTGTTCAGCCTATCACAATTATTTTGACCATTGGGTAATGGCAGGAGGAATCCAGAAGAAGTGGGTTCAGAGATAATTTCCTGTTGCTTCCTTGGGGTGAACCTGGTATACCATTTCAATCTAGGGATGGTCTCTTGCATGGACCAAATGATTTCAGAGGATTCCCAGGAGTGTGAAGCAGAGAATAGTCACACCTGAGCAAAAACAACTGGAAGACTAACTGAAGAGTAATTTGTCTATGTCACTGAAAAGATAGGAAACAAGGAAAATATATCAAATATTTCTCCAGTGCATACTAAGTGCTTGGCACATGCTATTTTATTAACCTATACTACAGGACTCACAGGTCACAGAGCAAGTATAAGTGGAGCTGGAGTTTCCATTACAAGATACCTGACTCTGCTGAGCTTTTCTGTGGCTCCATTATGACTAAGTTGATATGAGTTTAACTGGTACAAGCAAGAGTTTAGTAGGTTCCAGTCAGTAGAACTCCCAAATGTGGCTCAACAGAGGTGAAGCCAGGGATCAGCAATGACTATATCTGGTTGAAACTTTAAACTGACTAATATATCCATAATCTCTTATCCACAATTCCAAAATGCAGCACTCTGAAAATAAAATTATTTTTTAATCTCCATTTGAGGCAAACATATAACTGGGCCTGAGCTAACATAACATGATTAGTAGGCTTTATTTATCTTGCTTCTTGTGGCTATTCTTACATTTTGCTGAGGAAAAATTAACATGTTTTCTTATGGTGTGCTGCCCAGAACCTCAGATTCTCAGGGGGTTTTTATATGATATGTAGGATATGCATCTTTCTGCCTTTCTGAATTCTAAAAGATATTTATACCAAAGGATTTGAATAAAGGATTGTGAAGTTGTATTTCTTGTTAATATCTTACAGTCAATTCTGAGACACATAATATAACCACTTTCATTGTACTCTTCCAGCAGCAAATACTGGAGACCCAACCCAAATTACCTTAAATATAATAGCAACAACAAAGTAATTTGATTGGCTTCTATAACTTGAAAGTACACTTTACGTATTGTGGGCCCCAAGGGACCAAATGATATTTTTTTGGTGTTCCTTCTTTAGGGCTGTTTGCTTTATTTTCAACAATTCTTGTGCCTTGAGCAGGAATGATGACAACTTCAAAGTCATATCCTTATGGCTTATGATCCAAAAAGAAAACATTGCTCCCCTTTATGTTCCATATCTAATTTCCGAAAGAATCTGATTGAGTTGGTGACATGCTTATCCCTGAACCAATCATACTTGGTGACATGTGTCTCTGGCCAGCATAGGTTACATGTGCCTCAAGGACACTCTGGATCAGGGAAGAGGCATGATATTTACAGTATTACCAGAACTTGAGGAATTTATAAAGGTTATAAACTAATGGAAAAGTGAGATGGTGCTAAAAGGAGCGGGAGCAGTGATGTGGGACAGCAAAAGACACAACAAATGCAACAACTTCCTCTACTTTTACTGTCATATACTGTCTCTAAGGTATACTTGACACCAAATACAAGATCACTAAAACTACACTGTTTTTTCAAAATTATTTAAAACATAATTTATT
Source organism: Tonatia bakeri (assembly GCA_004024845.1). Taxonomy (NCBI): domain Eukaryota; kingdom Metazoa; phylum Chordata; class Mammalia; order Chiroptera; family Phyllostomidae; genus Tonatia; species Tonatia bakeri. The sequence continues at coordinate 86,235 of PVIA01006957.1, read as the reverse complement.
TGTATCTTTCTTTCAACTCATAATGACCAAAATATGAAAACTTTCTTACTTCCTTAAAGTAAGTCCCTGGCAACCATATTTCTATTATGTAGTCTTAAATATTTGGGATAAGATGAGCCCATTAGGTTCTTTATGTTAGAATATGGAATGGGACTGAGAGACAGTTGAGCATCTAGGCTAGCCAGCTGAATGGAAAATGTATTCTCAGGAACTGTGGAGGAGTCATCCTTCTCCCATATGCAAAAGAACTTGAAAAAGTTGATATGCAGAAAGAAGAAACTTAAACTGAACACAACAGTTAAAATAAAAAACAAAGAAAATGTTGCCTGGGTTCTTGACATGTATTCAGTTCCTTATTCTAGTTCCTTAAAGAAGCTCAGTCTCTTCTGCTCTGGAAATTCATGAAGATACCTTGCATTCTTAACACAATCCTGCTTATTGCTTAAGCTAGTGAAACTTAACTGGTTCCTGTTCCATAACCAAAGGATCTTAATTACTAATTATTTCAGTTTCTTAGGTCCAAAGTATTCTGAAAATAAAAATGATAGAAGTCCCATACATATTTAAACATAACGCAACTCCCATGCACAAGATTCCACTTGTACAACATGAGGACATTTGCTTTAACTACTATCTAAGTGGAAGTTCACTATAATACAAGATATATAAGGAGATTGTCTCTTATTCTGAGAAATAATTTTAGGAAAAAGAGTCTTGCTTCTCATCAGACATATACTAACTACAGGGTGTTTTGATGCTAAATAACTAGAATATGATTTGAACACTGTTGAGATGAAAAACAATAGTCCTTTTAAGCTGATCACATCAAAACTTATCTGAGAAATGAAACATACATAAAGTAACAATACATTTTGCTACTCAGTACAATGCATACAGAATCTCTGGCCCAGACTGCATGTGATCTTCCTGACCAAACCTTGAAGTTGGTAGAAAAACTCAATACCATAATCAAAGAAAAAAGCTGTCCTTTAGGTAATAAAACCCCAAAAGGCAAATTTATTTCCAACCTAGCCATACAGTTCCAGAGAAAGGAGAAAAATCAAGTGTAAAATGGAACCAAGAGCTTACAGAGAGCTTTTTATCCATGTGAAATTATTTTTGTGATAAATTACTTTAATGCTTTCAAAATCCTAGTAAATGCATTGGGATGATAACAAATTTTATTTTGTGGCTTATTTATTACCTAGGATTAAATTATGAAGCAGAAGGGACATTGACTATTTTAGACCACTAGAAAACCATTTAGGGCACTGGACTGGAGAAATTGCTGGGAATAATGACCATGGGGAGAATTTCTCAAGCATCTTTATAAGCCTGGGAACTGTACTAGAACACAAAAATCACAAAGACAAAGGATTAGGAAATAAACACCAAGATGAGCAATAGTTAATGCTTGCATGTTTGAGAAAGTATACAAAAGTTTTGTATTGTTGAGTGTACACAGTCACTGAAAATGTAGTGAAGAAGAGTGGACCTCATCACACAGTCCTCAGACCAACATGAGCATTACCAGAAAACTTGTTAGAAATGATATTCTCAGGTCACACCCAGACCTACTGAATTTATCATTATGGAGGTTGGGCCCCCCAAAAGCTGTATTTTAACAAGTGCTCCTGGTGATGTGCACTGGAGTTTCAGAACCATGTGAGTAGAGATAAGGTAAAAGGGCTTTACAGCTGGGCAGATGTGGTTTCCTCTTACTGGTTATGTTAATTTGGCCATCTACATATTTGGAAGCCTAAGTTCCCTCATTTGTGAAAGTTGGAAAAGAGTCTCTGTCTTCCACTAATATAAGGCTTAAATTTATATTATTTGTGAATAGGATTGTTAACATGCCTGATACATTCAATTAGTGGTGCCATGCTATTAGTTCCATTTTAGAAATGTAGGATGTGGTGAAGCTAGGTCATGAGTCTAAGTTAGCTGAGTTTATAATCAATACTCTTAACTACAACACTGATTACTTCTCTCAGTGATGAACTGTTTCCTCTTGCAACTCCATAAGCATCATCTTAGTGGATTTACTTATTCTCTACAACCACTTAAGAAATATATACTTAATGCAGGAATTAGAAAATCACACAAAGTGAACCCCCAGAAAAAGTTGTTAAATTTTTTTTATTCAGTTATAACCACTAACACATTTCAGTATATGGATTTCCAACAAATATATTCTTACAAAATATCTTACATGCTGTTTTTAATAACTACATATACTGAGCCATTTTATCATTTTTATAAATTCATCTAATAATTAGAAAGTGATTTGTACTATACAAAACATTTTAGCATGTATGCTATCAATAGAAACTTGTATATTTCCAAAAATTTTAAAGTAACTAAAATGGGTGTTATAGCTAACACCCATATCATCTTAATATCTACTGTACCTTTCCTCTATTAAGTTGCAGCCAGGTGGTTTGAATTCTTCCAATTCCAGGCCTACCTCCAAGAATAAACTCTAATTTGTTTAAACCAATAAAAGTTGTTTCATTCACCTAGTCACATGACTAGGTTAGACAAATGCATTAATCATAGCTTTTCCATTTCCATTGCTAAATAATTGGCTCATGAGTGAATGTATGATCCAAGCTACTCCCATTTGAGGGCATATATGAATATATGAACAAGAAATAGTTTTCCTCTGGACTTAAATGAACAAACATATAGCCAGGAGGCACTAATAGTCATCATATGACAAGGAATAGAATCAGACCTAGCTTAAACTGATACTTTCTAACACTGTATTGACTTGAAAGATGGAAAGATGAATCATGTGGAGTCTCTTGTTCAAATCAGTTCTGAACCCTACCATTAATTTACTTACAGTTTAATTCATTTTGACTTGTGTTTTCTATCATTTACAACACAAAGAATCCAACATATCATAAATGTAGAAATATGGAATCTAGAATTTGAGAAGACCCTAAGTGTTTATCTAATTCAACGTTTTTCTGTCTGGGGACAGCCTGATTTTATAACTACACTGCACTCCTCTACCTCAATCTGAAGTAATTTAATTATCCTAATAGCTTTACTTCCACAATAGGCTCTGAGATTAGCTGTTTTCTTCTCATAGATGACATATTAAAAATCTTTATGAGATTTGTGTTTCTGGTCATGACAGAATAACTATACTGGATTGGCCCTCCCTTGTATAAAACTGCATAAATATATTTAATACTATTTACAGATGTTGGGGAAAAAGCAGCATAGAAGTGAATTGTAATGACTAAGAGTAGGTAAGGAAATAAGGTGGGACCCATAACCACTCTGCATTAGAGGCACTTTGCAGAATCTATTGTAGGGTGAGGAAACCCAAATGGATTATGACAATCTTGCTGGACTGAGAAGATAAAGATTAGAGTTTGAGGCTCCTGAGGTAACTTGAATATATGGGGACAGCATTACTGACAAAAAGGAGTGAGGCAAAATAAAAAAAGAGAGGCTCTTAAGAACTGTATAGGAGCCATTGACCAAACACTAAATATCTACAAACTCAACAAAATACCCTCTATAATGTTCAGCATAAATAATTACTAGACATAGAAATGGACAGAAAAATGTTATCCATAATGAAGAGAAAATTAGTCAATTAAAACTGACCTAAAAATTATAGAAATGATGAAATTTTCACACAAGGATTTCAGAACAGCTACTATAAATATTTCAAGGGCTTAGAAGAAGAAACATAAAGGAGAAAAAAGAAGAATTTCAGTAGAGAAATAGAAATTATGAAAAAAACTCAAACAGTTTGTAGAAATGAAATGACAATATCTGAAATAAAAAATTCACTGATTAACATAACAGATTAGATGCTACAGAGAGGGAAAAGATCAATGAATGTGAAGACATAGTAAAAGGATTCCTGCAAACTAAAGTATACAGGGGTATAAAACATAAAACAAAATGAAAGAAAAAATAATCTTACACCAAAACATAAGGAAACTGTGGAATAATACCCAGCTGCCTGACATACATGTAATTGGAGTCCCAGAAATACTTTGGGGAAGAAAAATATTTTAAAGCAATAATGGCCCAACTTCCTCAATTTGATGAATAATGTTAACTTACATATCCAAAATGCTCAATAATTCCAAGGAGGAGAATAGAAAACAACACCTCAGTACATGATAATCAAATTACTGAAGTCAAATAATAAAGAGAAAAATCTTAAGAGATGTTAGAGAAAAAAATACACATATAGGTGAACAATGATAAAAATTTCTGATTTCTCATTAGAAATGTTGCAAACCAGATGGCTAAGAAAAACATTTTTAAAAAGTTGAAGGGAAAATGAAGTGGCTAAGCTAAAATTCTAGATCCAGCAAAAATATACTTAAAATTAAATTCAAATAATATTTTCGACACATAAAATGTTAATTGAAGAGCTTTAAAATTTTTTAAAATATAATTGAAAGTCAGCTTCTGGTTAATGGTGGAAAAATGAAATGTTTATGCTCACCTCCTCAGACTAAAACTATAGTGTAAAACAATTTTAAAACTGTTTAAATGCACTAAAAATGTCAAAGTAGACAAAAACCAGAGGAGAGTTTAATTTCAAATATTGCAACTGTAAGAGATAAGAATCTGAATTGTTGGTTTTCTGTTTTAACAATTTTGCTTAACTCTTGTGGCTAAGGCTGAGGACAATGGTGGGAGAAAACTCTGGCTGACTAGCTAAAGGAATCAGCAACCAAACAGGACTCAAAAAGGGGCAGGGAATTTAGGAGGGAAATATGAGAATTGCAAGAACCTAATATATCTCAAATAAGAGCATAAACAATCCAAATCACTGGGACAGAGACGAGAAAAAAATGTAGACTTAAAAGATAAAACAATATGGATTAAGATCTGGGAGTCTGACACTTTTCTTAGCTAGGTGAATCCTATAACTATTTGAAGCCCAAATGGTAGGAAGTTGAAATGTATGGACTTGAGATGTGAGAATAGAGACAAGAGTCTGGAGCAACTGAACAGCTGGGAATTAGAGAGCAATCCTTAGAAACAGGGAACTACAGAGAAAACAGTCTTTATCTTTACTCAACTCCTTGGTTGTAGTCACATTTTGCAGGTACAGGAAACAGACCAAAAAAATGCAGGAAAAAAAAGCCATAAAACAAATATTAACAACTGTATATCTACAATGTGTCAAAGCTTGCAGTTTGAATCCAGGCACAATTTGATGCCTCCTACAATAATTAAACAAGACTTAATAATTCTTAAAAGAACAGGAGAGCTGTTCCATATATTGTAAACAATGTCCAGCTTTTAACCAAAATTTATCAGACATTAAAAACATGAGAAGGTATGACTCACACTCAGGGAAATAACCAGGGCCCAGATGTTGTATTAACTAGACAAAAACTCTAAACTAACTATCAACTTCAAAAACTAAATCAACTCTATAATTATCCAGTAATAATGAAAACATTTCAAAAGATTTAAGGAAAATATGATATTAATGAATACACAGAGAATATATATAAAATCCAGAGCTGAACAGTACAATATATGTAATAAAAACTTGCTGGATGTTTTAAACAACAACAAAAGAAATATCTCATAAACTTGAGATAAAACAATAGAAATTGCTAAATTTGAAGAAAAGAAAAAAGTTGCAGAAAAAACTGATCAGAACCTTAAAAATATATAGGAATATATAATGTGGTCTTACATATATATGTTATACATAGTCCCATATGTGTAATACATATTTTATTCATTTTATGACTTCCTTGTTGCTTTTTTAGTCTTTTACCTGTGTCTGTAAAATGTGACCACAGTGAAAGGGTTTAAAATAAATAAGGATCACCCTCTCTGTAGTTTCTTGTTTTTAAAGATTGCCCCAATTCCTAATATACATAATTAGAATATATAACATACTGATGTATAATACATCACTATATGTAGTTCCATATACATTTTCAGAATCTCAGGAGAAAAAGAAAGAAAAAAGCAGAAAAATATTTGAAGAAATAATGGTTTAAAACAATACAAATGTTTTTTGAGAAAGATAAATTAATAGATTCAAGAGGTACAATCAGGTTAAATAAAAGAAAATAATTCCTATATACATAATAACTAAGTTGCAGAAAGCCTAAATTGAAGAGAAAATATTGAAAGCATTTGGAAAAATGGTAGCTCACATACAGAGAAGAACAGTAATAAAAATGGATAGTTTCTCATCAGAACCTATAGAAGTCAGAAGGGATTGGAATGACATATTCATAGTGCTGAATAAAAAATAAAAATGTCAACCAGAATTATACATCCTGCAATGGTATCCTTCAAAAATGAAGGCAAAATAAAGACATTTGAGAAAATAAAAATCTGCAAGTATTCATCACCATTGCTTACCAATATAAGCAATGATCATGGCAGTTCTTAAATCTGAAGGGAAATTATATATATTCAATATATCTATCTATATATTGTCTATATCTCTATGTTTATTTATTTGAATGAAGATCTCTAAAGTTAATAAATATTTTAGTATACAGAGGATTACAAAATAGGTTTATAGTTATTTGTATGGAACACAAAAATTAATAAATAATAATACAAGAATAAACTCTGCTTCATGTACTCGCAATTGTAAACCTACTTTTGCCAACTCCTGTATATGAAAGATTGTTTTTTCTTTTCTTTTGTCAATCTATTTAAAATACGTAATCCTCTTTAAACCAAAGGTGATAGCATTGTATTCATAGGATAAAAATTATAATGTAGTATATGATAACAACAGCTGCAAAATTGACGGCTGCATAAGAAATCCTCACAATTTAGTGACTTAAAACAACATGCATTTTTATTATCACACTTCCATAATACTGGGTTTGAACTGGGATTTTTATTTTCACTTTCAAAGTTGAAATCAAAGCATCAATTGTGTTGTGTTCTTTTCTAGAGCTCAGGATCTTTTGTAAATATCACATGATTGTTGGCATTCCTTGCAGCTATAGGATTCAGACACCTGTTCTCCCATGGGAGTTGAGCCATCCCAGATTCTAGCTGCCTCTTATATACAAGGGAGGACCCCCCAAAACAGAATTTATTTATAAGTAATTGTATATTTAGTCTTACATGTTTAAACTTCAGTTACCTTCGAAGTACTCTCCATTTGATGAAATACACCCATTAAGACATGTTTTTTTTTTACTGCTCAAAACAGTTTTTGACCTCATTGATATTGATTGATGAGTTCAAAACAGCTTCTGCTGTTTTTTGCTTAACCTTTTCCACATTGGCAAAAGGTTTCCCTTTGAAGACTTTTTTCATCCAGGGAAAACAAACTAACAAAAATGCCGAACGCAGACTCTCACAACAACGCCATCTGGTCCACCAGTACAGATGGGTTCCTAGAATAGTCACTTAGCAAGGGGAGCCTGTACTATGAAGGGTTCACCTGCCAGAAAATAATTCTGTTTTTTGGAGGGGTCCCTCCTCATATCTTTGCCATATGTCCCCTGTTGGCTTTGTCATGTTTTAATCTCTCTGACTTCGTGAAGGTCCCACTCCCTTTTAAGGGTACATCTGATTATGTTAGCCTCATCAAAATGATTTCCTTTTTGATGATCTAAAATCCAGCTGATTAATAACCTAATTCAGTCATATTCAGAGGGTCTGCCCTTATTCAAAGAGAGCGGGTTATGTAGGGTGTGCACACTAGTGGACAATAATTTTGGAGCCTGCCTTAGACTTATGCTTACCAGAGTATATAAATGGAAATTAAAACCATTGTAAGTGGTTTACATTCTACTTTAAATAATTATCTGCTAGCTCTAAGTTAATTGGGATAAATTTAAGAGGCAGATTGTATTCTCTATAGCAACCACTAAAAATTTTCAAAGTGATATAACTAAAAAGCCAATAGAATAAACTAAAATGGAATACTAAAAAAATCTTATCAACTCAAATGAAGTCAAGTAACAAGTAAAAAAGACAAATAGAAAACCATAAACCATTGGATGTGCTACAACCATATCAATAATTATCTTAATATAAATGGACTAAACATTTTTGTAAAAAGGAAGAGATTATCAGATTTGATTTAAAAAAGAACCAATTTTCAGGTGTCTACAAGAGAGACACTTAAAATAAAATGATACCAATAGATTGAAAGCAAATTGGAGAAAAAATATATATGTTGTAGGCAGTAAGTGTAAGAACCCTGGAAAGGCTATATTAATATCAGACAAAATATATACTGAAATAGAAGTCTTATTGAAGATAAGGTAGGACAGTTTATAATGATCAATACAACAGAAAAACTATATTGTAAAAAATAACATAAACACATACAAACACAACTGATTTCATAGCTGTCCTCTAACTCAAGCTCCACTGAACAGTAAAAGTTATCTCTTCAAAATAAAAATCAATTAGGGTAGCCAAGTGGACTGAAATCCTGACATAATAAAATAGAATTAATCCTTACAAGGATGGTTCATCATCAAAGAATCCATCTTTGCAATTAACAGCTTGAAGGAGAAAAATTATGATTATTTTGACAGATGCAGAAAAATATTAGCCACCACTTACAGATTCTTAGTAAAATGGGAATTAAAGAGAATTTTCTTTATAGCAAAAATCTTTGTGAAAGTATACATAATGGCAAAATTTTACCCACATTTCCTTCAGAATTGGAACTGAAAGAAGAATATTTATTACTACTACCTACTACTACTACTACTCTTTAATATGTATTGTGTGTATCTGTCAGAACTTTATATAAGGAAAACAGAATTTTATATAAGAAAAGAAACATGTGATGCTTGTAAGTAAGATAATTTGCAGGAATTCAAGATGTCAGTGGAGTAGGTAGAAGTTACACTACCATCCTCCCAGGACCAAACTGAAATTACAACTAAAATATAGATTAATTAACCTGAATAACTAGCTGAAGACTATTTGAGTAGACATCTTATAACCAAAGATTTACAGAATAAGCCACATCAAGGCTGGTAGGAAGGGTGGAGACACACAACGAAATGGCCCCACATCCACATGCAGCAGCTGAAAATCTGGAGAGATATCTTAGCTGCAAAGGTACTCCCTAAGGTACAAGGAGTCTCAGTCCCATGTGAGGCTCTCCAGTTCAGAGTACCAGAGCTAGGAAAAGAGGTTCCAGGTCTACATAACATCTGGCAGTGAAAATTGGCAAGGCTTTTGTCTACCAGGGAAAGATAGGAGTCTGCTGGGAACCCAGGCCTTTCTAAAAGGTCAAATGAGCAAAATCTCTTTCACAGACACTCAACTTGGAATCTGGTGGAGGGAGGGTGGACTGTCCTATTGTAGTGTAGGGAGGCCTACACTGGATTGTGTGGCTCCCAGGAGAAAGCTGAAGGCTCCTTGTGCTAAGTCCCTCTCCCACACCACAAATGCCATTTTTCTTGAGTGGAGTACACCCCTCCATACACTTCAGCCCTGCAGAGAATGCAGTAGCCCCACCTTGTAGACTCCTTGTCACTCTGCCCTCCAAAGCTCATGCCCTGTGATGTAGTCAGCTGCCTAGGCATGTGGTATAGAGGTCTGAACAACTTAGGGGGTATCAGAGACCCAGTTGTGTGGCTCTGAGATAGGGGCTAATATCTCCCCTTTCTGAAAGCCTGATCAGTACCTCCCCCAAAGGAGATCCACTAACCCCACACTTAAGACTCCCAACATACCTGCCCTGATGAGCTAGAGCTCTTGAGGAGGTCCAGGCAGAAGCTGGGACAGACTGAGTTGTGTGGGACAGACTAAGTTACATGGCTCTATGATGGGGGCCATTTTCCCCTCCTATGTCTAACCTGTGCCACCATCCTTTTGCAGAGTCCTCCTTTAGCACAGCCAAATATTGGTCTGTTTGGGTCTGATGAACTCAGTTGGCCTAACCCTGACAACTCCCTGAGGCCCTGCCCCATCAAAGATCTGAGGGAAGCTGGTGGGTGGCAGCAAGTCTTGGTGTGTCCTAAGACTTTTGCTCAGTGGCATCAGATTCAGCACTAGCACTGAGTTTGAATGGGAAATCGTCTGATGAATAACACTCACCTCTCTACCTGGTGATTCGCTGAGAACCTACCTCATGCAACTCATATACTGCCTGAGGCTCTTTCAGTGACTGAGCCTAATAGGCAGCTGGCAGATGGATGCAGGTGGATGCAGGTGGAGGTGGATCTCAGGGTGCCTTGAGCCTTTTGCTAACCTGTCCCTGGGCTTAGTGCTGGTGGAAGGCAGACTTGGTGTATACCTAGGCCCCTTTCATGCACAATCAGGCCCAGCTGAGGAAGACACAAACTGTATCACTTTGAAGTTCCAAAGAGGTAGACCGGGAGTAGTCATAGGCAGTGTCTGACACTGACATGCCCTGGAGTCTTTCCTAAGAGACCCCAGACCATTGAAGCTGGTGGGAGCCTTCAGATAATATCAGAAAAGGACCAACTTAAGTGGACAAGTAGTACATCCAAAAGGAGACTTTGCAGGAACCAGACCTTACTAGGGTTAATTCTGCTCTGTGCAGTCAGCACCAGCAGAGCAGCTCTTACACTGTGGTCAAGATCAGTCCTTACAGCCAGCCAGCATGAAGTTTGGCCCCACACGTGGAGTGGCCAACAGCAATCAAGACTTGACTACAACAGAAGGACTGACTTGCATAACCCCACACAAGGAATATTCCTGGGACATATTGCTTGGGTGATAAGGGAGACTGTGTTACTGAGGCCCTCAGGACAACTACTATATAAGGCAATCCTATCAAGAATGGGAGGCATATCAGATCTACCTAATACATAGAAGCAAATAACAGGCAGGCAACCAAAATGGGGAGACAAACAAACCTGCCACAAATGAAAGAACAAGAGAAATTCCTAGAAAAAAAGACCTAAATAAACTGGGGGCAAACAATCTACCAGGTACAAAGTTCAAAACAATGGTTATAAGGATGCTCAGTGAACTTAAGTAAAGAATGTATGAACTCAGTGAGAGCTTAAAAAAGAAATAGTAAAAGAAGACATAAGATGCACTAAAAAAGGACCAATCAGAAATGAAGAACACAATATCTGAAATGAAGGATACAAAGAAAGAATCAAGATTAGATTGAATAAAGCAGAGGATCAAATCAGTGATTTGCTAGATGAGGTAGTAGAAAACATTCAATTAGAGCAGTAAAAAGAAAAGAATCTCCCCCCACAAAATGAAGATAGTCTAAAAGGACATCTGTGACAACATAAAACATAACAACATCTGCATTGTAGGGGTACCAAAAGGAGAAGAGAAAGAATAAGGGATTGAGAAACTATTTGAAGAAATAATCACTGCAAACTACCTTAACTTGGAAAAGGAAAAAGACACATAGGTCTGGGAAGCACAAAGAGTCCCAAACGAGGTTAACCCAAAGAGGCCCACACCAAGATACATCATAATTAAAATACACCCTGGCTGATGTGGCTCAGTGGATTGAGTGCCAGCCTGCGAACCAAAGGGTCACCAGTTTGATTCCCAGTCTAGGGCACATGACTGAGTTGTGAGCAATGTCCCCAGTGGGGGGCATGTGAGAGGAAACCACACATTGTTATTTTCCTCTCTTTCTCCACTCCTTACCCTATCTAAAAATAAACAAACAAAAAATATTAAATAAATAAATAAGTAAGTAAGTAAGTAAATAAAAATTCCAAAGGTGAAAGACAAAGAGAGAATCTTGAAAGCAGCAAGAGAAAAGGAGACAGGAGCTCCTACAAAGGAGCTCCTATGAGACTGTCAGATGATTTCTCAACAGAAACACTTCAGGCCAGAAAGGATGGGCACAAATATTCAAAGTAACAAAAAGCAGGGACCTACTGCCAAGACTATTCCACCCAGCAAGGCTATCATTCAAAAATGAAGGAGAAATGAAGAGCTTCCCAGAACAACAACAAAAAAAAAAAAAGTTAAAGGAGTTTGTTACCACCACACCTGAATTACAGGAAATGTTAAAAAGACTTTTTTTTAAGAGAAAGAAAGAAAGAATAAAAATAAAATAAAATAGTTAAAAAGAAAAAAAAGGCAATAAATACATACCTTTCAATAATCACATTAAATGTAAATGGCTTCAATGTTCCAATCAAAATACTTTAAGAAGCTTAATGGATAAGAAAACAAGTTCCATACATAAATTGTCTATAAGAGACCTACCTCAGAACAAAAGAAACACACAGACTGAAAGTAAAGGAATGGAAAAATATATTTCATGCAAATGGAAATGAAAAACCTGAGGTAGCAATACTTAAATCAGACAAAATAGACTTTAAAACAAAGACTACAATAAGGGGCAAATAAGGACATTACATAATAACAAAGGGATCAATGCAACAAAAGAGTATAACTCTTGAAATTTTTGTGCACCCGACATAGGAGCAGTTAAATACATAAAACAAAATCTTGAAACAAAAAGATAATGCTATTGTTATATACAGATGTTATGATGATTTATATTCTTGCTGTTCAATAGAAATGCAATGTGAGAATTTCCAGCCAAGACGGAGGTGCAGGTAGAAATATGTTGCCTCCTGGCACAACCAAAAGAAGAACAACAAATTTATGCTTTTTATTTTTTAAAGATTTTATTTTAATTTAATTTTATTTTTAAATTATTTTATTGTTGTTCAAGTACAGCTAGCTGCATTTACTCCCTACCCCTCACCCCACCCAAGCCATCCCTATTTCCCTCCCTTGATTCCAGCCCCTGCCTTGTTTTTGTCCATGTATCCTTTATAGTTAGAACAACAAATTTAAAAACAAAAAACAACAACCAGAAGTGCCAGAAAATTGAACTGTATGGAAGTCTGACAACCAAGGAATTAAAGAAGAAATATTCATCCAGACTGGTAGGAGGGTTGGAGATGGTCAGCTAGGGCAGGAAGATGTGCAGCAAGGCAGTGGCTGGAGGATTGGATGGGAGAGGCAGCAACTGGCAGTCCCACATTTGCATGTACATAAACCAGGAGGGACAACTGGTGAGCAAGACAGACTGTACAACCCAAGGTTCCAATGTAGGAAAAGAAAGGCTCAAAACCTTCTGGCAGTAAAAACCAGTGGTGATTGGGGCAGCAGCAGAAATGTCCTATCTCACAGGAGAGTTCATTGGAGAGTCTCATAGTCTCCTAGAACATACACAAACCCACCCACTTGGGAATCAACATCAGAAGGGCCCAATTTCTTGTGGGTAGTAGGGGAAGTGATTGAAGCCCCCATGAGAGCCAAGCAAATGGCATTGTTCCCTCTCTGACCACTCCCCTACATACAGTGTCACAACACAGGGATGTGGTTTGCCCCACCCTGGACAATACCTAAGGCTCCACCTCTTACAACATAATAGGTACACTGAGACAAAGAAATATGGCCCAAATGAAAGCACAGATCAAAACTCCAGAAAAAGAACTAACTGATGAAGAGAAAGCCAACCTATCAGATGCAGAGTTCAAAACACTGGTAATCAGGATGCTCCCAGAAATGGTTGAGCATGGTTGCAAAATAGAGGAAAAAGTGGAGGCTATGAAAAGTGAAATCAAGAATATAGGGAACCAATAGTGAAAAGAAGGAAACTGGGACTCAAATGAATGATATGGAGCAGAAGGAAGAAATAAACATTCAACTGAACAGAATGAAGAAACAAGAATTCCAAAAAATGAGGAGAGGCTTATGAACTTCCAGGACAACCTTAAACATTCCAACATCTGAATCATAGGGGTGCCAGAAGGAGAAGAGGAAGAGCAAGAAATTGAAAACTTATTTGAAAACACAATGAAATAGAACTTCCCCAATCTGGCAAAGGAAATAGACTTTCAAGGAAGTTCAGGGAATCCCAAAGAAATTGGACCCAAGGAAGCACACAGCAAGGTACATCATAGTGACATTACCCAAGATTAAGGGTAAGGAAAGAATCTTAAAAGCAGCAAGAGAAAAGGAGAGAGTTACCTCCAAAGGAGTTCCCATAATACTGTCAGCTGATTTCTCAAAAGAAACCTTAAAAACAGGAAGGTGCTGCAAAGAAGTATTCAAAGTCATGAAAAAGCAAGGATTTATATCCAAGATTACTCTATCCAGCAAAGCTATCATTTAGAATGGAAGGGCATATAAAAGTGCTTCCCAGATAAGGTCAACTTAAAGTATTTCATCATCACCAAGACTTCATTATATGAAATGTTAAGGAACTTAACTAAGAAATAGAAGATCAAAACTATGAACATTATAATGATAGCAAACTCACAACGATAAGGAACTGAACCTAAAAACAAAAACAAAAAGAGAAACTCAGCAAACAACTAGAACAGTAACAGAATCATAGGAATGGAGATCACATGGAGGGTTATCAGCAGGGAAGGGGAGGGGAGATAATAAGAGAGAGATCCAGGGAATAGGAAGCATAATTTGTAGGTACAAAATAGACAGGGAGAGGTTAACAATAGTACAAGATATGGAGAAACCAAAGAACTTATATATACAACCCATGGACATGAACTAAGGGTAGGGGGAATGCTGGTGGGAGGGAAGGAGCAGAGTGTAGGGGAATAAAGGGAAGAAAAAATGGGAAAACTATAATAGTATAATCAATATAAATATGCTTTAAAAAAGAAATGCAATATGAGCTATATATGTAATTTTATATTTCTAAAATTAAGTAAAAATGGGTTAAATTAATTTTAATAGTATAATATTTAATATATAATATTTAATATATTTTATCCAATCTTTCAAAATAATTTTATTGCAACATGTGGCACTAGCCACAAATCAAATACTCAGGAGCCCCACATGACTAGTGACTGTCATAATTGTCAGTGCAGATCAATATAATATATCTAACAGCTTCAAAAGATAAAGCATAAAATCCAGTAGGAAGTTCAGCATGGTTGCTGCTTATGTTATCAGTAAATAAAATATGTTAAATTCCTACACAATTATACCAACTAATAGTTAATAAAAAATAATCTAGATCCTTTCATAGAAGAGATGTTATCAGTAAATAACATATGTTAAATAAAATATGTTAAATTCCTACACAATTATACCAACTAATAGTTAATAAAAAATAACCTAGATCCCTTCATAGAAGAGATTAAAACTGAATTTAAAAATAAAAAAGAAATAATAGACTATTTTTTCAAATTTAGTCTTTAAAGTCAGTAAAATATCAGTCAAAATTCCAACAAGGTTTTTTGTTTTAGGAATTCAATAAACTTTTACACAATTAAGCAACCAAAATATAATAATGAATAATTTCTACATTGGGAACAAGCCAGGGATGTCTGTTTTGCCCCTCTTATTCAACATAGTACTGGAAGTCCTAGTCACAGCAATCAGAGAAGAAGAAGAAATGAAAAGCAACCAAATTTTAAAGGAAGAGTAAAACTCTCTTTATATGCAGATGACATGGCACTGTACAAAGAGAACCTAAATGATTCCACCAATAAACTACTAGAACTGATAAATGAATTCTGCAAAGTAGCAAGATATAAAATTAATAATAGGAAATTAGTTGCATTTTTATATGTCAATAATGAACTAACAGAAAGGGAAATTAAGCAAACAATTCCATTAACAATTGCTTCAAAAAGAATAAAATACCGGCTTCCAGCCAAGATGGAGGCATAGTTACTCACACTGTGCCTCCTTATGCAACCAAAACTAAGGACAACAAAAAATGGAGAAACAAGAAACAACCAGAACGGAGAGAAATGAACTGAATGGAAGTTGGACTACCTTACACCCAGACCGGTAAAGAGGGGCAGAGTCGGAGGCCTACGGAGAGGGGTTGAGGGGTCCCAGCAGGAAAAAGCAGTGACTGGCAAATGTGGGCGCACAGGGTGCCGATGGCAGTGGGTGAACCTGGTGGCAGACCCTGGGGCAGGAGACAACGAGCAGACCCAGTGAGGCGCAGCCACACATTCACGCGCAGACAAACTAAGCAAAAATGGGCAGCAACACAGAGCGAGCAACCCAGGGACTCAGCGCCGCTGGGAAATAAAGCCTAAGAGCACCGACTGAAAACACCTGTGGGAGCTGAGGCCAGGAGGTTCTCTCAGGCTCACAAAAGGCTCTTTGAGGAAACCCACAGAGTCAGAGAAAGTACACAAGCCCACCCTCCCAGGAGCCAGCACCAGAAGGGCCCAATTTGCTTGTGGGGAGCAGCAAAGGGGACTGAAGTCCTAGAGAAAGCGGAGCAGGCGCCATTGTTCCCTCTCAGACCCCACCCCCACACACAACATCACAACCCAGCAACTGGGGTGCCCCGCCCTGGTGAACACCTAAGGCTCTGTCGCCCATATGTAACACCTGCAACCAGACCAAAGGAAAATAAAAAATGAAAAAGATGGCTCAAATAGAATTGAAAGTGCCAGAGCCAATTTTTTTTAAGTGATGAAGAGATAGCCAACCTATCAGATGCACGGTTCAAAGCACTGGTGATCAGGATGCTCACAGAATTGGTTGACTTTGGTCATAAATTAGATGAACAAATGCAGGCTACAATAAGAAGAATGAAGGAAAATGCACAGGGAACCAACTGTGATGGGAAGAAAACTGGGACTCAAATCAATGGAGTGGACCAGAAGGAAGAAAGGAACAACCAAACAGAAAAGAATAAAGAAACAAGAATTCAAAAAAATGAGGAGAGGCTTAGGGACCTCCAGGACATCTTTAAGCATTCCAACATC
The DNA here is from genome assembly GCA_004024845.1 of Tonatia bakeri. Classification (NCBI taxonomy): domain Eukaryota; kingdom Metazoa; phylum Chordata; class Mammalia; order Chiroptera; family Phyllostomidae; genus Tonatia; species Tonatia bakeri. Next base: position 69,541 of record PVIA01006957.1, on the reverse strand, counting down.
CAAGTTATAGGGGTACCAGAAGGGGAAGAGGAAAAACAACAAGTGGAAAAGTTATTTGAACAAATAATGAAGGAGAACTTCCCCAATCTGGCAAGGGAAATAGACTTCTAGGAAATCCAGGAAGCTCCGAGAGTCCCAAAGAGGTTGGACCCAAGGAAGAACACGCCAAGGCACACCATAATGACATTAGCCAAGGTAAAAATGAAGGAGAGAATTCTAGAAGCAGCAAGAGATAAGGGGACAGTTACTTACAAAGGAGTTCCCATCAGAATGTCAGCTGTTTTCTTGAAAGAGACCTTGCAGGCAAGAAGGGGCTGGAAAGAAATATACCAAGTCATGAAAGGCAAGGACCTACATCCAAGATTGCTCTATCCAGCAAAGCTTTCATTTAGAATGGAAGGGCAGATAAAGTGCTTCTCAGATAAGGTCAAGTTAAAGGAGTTCATCATCACCAAGCCCTTATTTTATGAAATGTTAAAGGGACTTACCTAAGAAAATAAAAATGAAAAATATGAACAGTAAAAAAAGACTTCAAATTCACAGTTAGTAACAACCATACCTAAAACAAAAGCAAATTAAGCGAACAACTAGAACAGGAATAGAACCACAGAAATGGAGATCACATGGAGGTTTAGCAACAGGGAAGTGGGAGGAGTAGAGAGGAGGAAAAGATATAGAGAATAAGTAGCATAGACAATAGGTAGAAAATAGACAGGGGGAGGGCAAGAATAGTATGGGAAATGTAGAAGCTAAAGAACTTATGGTACATGAGTTATGTACTAAAGGGGGGGAATGTGGGTGGGAGGGGGGGACAGGGTGGAGGGGAGTGAAGGGGGAAAAGGGGACAACTGTAACAGCATAATCAATAAAAAAGTAAAAAAAAAAATAAAATAAAAAAGAATAAAATACCTAGCAATAAACCTAACCAAAGATGTAAAAGATCTGTACTTAGACAATTATAATACTCTGAAGAAAGAAATTGTAGAAGATACAAGTAAGTGGAAGCACATACCATGTTCATGGATAGGAAGATGTCCATGCTACCCAAAGCAATCCATAGATTCAACACAATTTTTATCAAGATTCCAATGACATATTTCACAGAACTTGAACAAATATTTAAAAAATTTATATGGAACTACAAAAGGCCCCACATAGCAACAGTGATCCTGAGAAAGAAGATCAAAATTGGAGGAACCATCATGCTACCTAATATCAAACTGCATTTTAAGGCCATGGTAATCAAAACAGCCTGATACTGGCATAAAAGCAAACACATAGATCAATGGAACAGAACAGAGAGCCCAGAATAGACCCACACCTTTTTAGTCAATTAATATTTGAAAGAAGAAATAAGCACATAAAAGGGCCTAAATAGTTTATTCAATACATGTTGCTGGAAAAATTTGACAGATACATGCAGAAAAATGAAACTAGACCATCTTCTTATACCACACACAAAAATAAATTTAAAATGGAGCGAAGACTTAAATGTTAAACCTGAAACATAAAAATTATAGAAGAAAACATAGGCAGTAAAATCTTGGACATTGCTTGTAGCAATATTTTATCAGATATATCTTCCCAAGCAAGGGAAAGAAAAGAAAAAAATAAATAAATGGAACTTCATCAAACCAAAATTTTTTTCTCAACAAAGGAAATCATGAAAAAAAAAAAAAAAGAAAAAAGACAACCTACAGAATGGGAGAACATATTTACCACTATATCTGATAAGGGTTTATTTAAAACATCTATAAAGTACTTATAAAACTCAACATCAAACCCCCCCAAAACCCCAATTAAAAAATGGGCAAGGGACCTGAATAGACACTTATCTAAAGAGGACCTACAGATAGCCAATAGACATGAAAAGATGCTGGAGGTCCCTATTCATCAGAGAGAAGCAAATTAAAACCATAATGAGATACCATCTCACACCTGTCAGAATGGCTATCATCTCTAAATACAAAAAAAAAAAAAAAAAAAAAAAAAAAAAAAAAAAAAAAAAAAAGAAGAGTGCAAGCTTATATGAGCACACGCCAATAAAAAAGAAAAGCATTGACTGTATTAAAATGGTTATTGGTGATGGAAGGCAGTATAGGAATGTGTTCTGTGAATAAAGAAGCCCGTTAGAATGAAAATGAAAAAAAAAAAAAAAAAAGGGACTCACACAGGGCCATGATGACAGTGTGTGATGTTCTGGGAAATACGATTAACTCAACCTTAGGAACTTTTAGTCCAGCTTATCCTTATAGCACCACCTCATGTGCAAAAATCCAAATCAGATTTTATTGATTAAAATGTACTAATAACTCCCCACAGTACTTCAGTCAAATCCAGATACTCACATGGCCTACAAAGCCCACTTTTTGCATCCAGTGCCTGGAATACAGTGAACACTCTATAGTATATGTTGTTGTATAAAAAGGGGAATAAGTAACTTTTGGGAGGCTCTTAGCATATTTTTGTCTTATTTCACTGTCTAGTTGGTGAGCCCAGGCAAACCTAGGAGCTACTTCCTTGCCTTTTTGTATCCCTAGATTTTAGGGGACCAACTTCTTAACTACAAATCTGTGAATGGCATTTTCAGCAATACATAATGTAATTAAAATGTCCAGGACTACACAGGAAATAGATTCAGGAAAAAAGTTTCAAATTTAAACATTTATTAATATTAAAAATGTTACATGACGATAATCACAATCACTATCAGCTATTCTTTTAAAGAAGTTTCTAAAAGGACTTCTGTACTTGGCAACACTTTATGCCCCCTGCTCTGTTAAATCTTGAAAAGTACTTTGAGTTGCCCAATTTGTTGGAAATTTATGAGGTATAATTTATTTTAAATTCTTTTATAATTCTTATTTTTCTACCAGTTGGTCTAAATTAGATTTTGCTGTATTTGTTCCTCAGTGTTATATAAAATCACCCTTGTATTAATATCCTCTCACCACTAATTAGTTAAGGGACTGTAACCACTGCACACTTGTAACTCCCACTACTTTCATGAGATTAAACATTCATACCTTAGGGCAAAATTGGCATTTAACAAGAGGAACTGTTTCATGTGAATTAACCTTGAGGATGAGAGATAAATAATCCAGGAGGTATAGGAACATTCCTGAGTATTCTCATTGGGGATTCCATAATCAAAGTGTCACCCAAATAGCAGTGGCATATTGAGAAGTTTAAACTACCTGGACTGATGCAGGCTGGTGCACAGTCTGTGTTATTTTGTTAAATTTTTCAAGCACAAAGTATTTAAAGAATATCTGGTTATAAGAGTAATACTTTGGTGCACCCAATATTGCATGTGCAAAGCACAACAGGCCTATTTAATTGCATATATTTTAAATTGTTCAATCAAGTGTTGATGACTTGGATACCTGGTTAATATTGAATAATCTCTGGGGCTATTGTTTAAAGCAGAAGGTAGATTTATATTGGTTAATTTTGTCAAAGTTTAGAGTGTTGAATATCAGAAAGTTGTTATAGCATATAAAATTTAAGTAATAATTTATGCCAGGCATAATTTTAGGAGTTGTATGAAAGTAGCCCCTAACCACAAAGCAATAGCAGGATACGTGCAACTCACAACAAAAATGAGAACTGTATTATGTAACTGATTTGAATAGAGAAACTCTATTTGTGAGGGAGAAGATAGGACAGGCAGTTCAAAATGATTTTAAAAATAGGGGTAATATTTAAGCTGGATCTTAAATGGGAGGTGTGAGGTTTGAAGGCTTGAACAGAAATTCCAATTTGAAGAGCAGAAAAGAAAATTATTGTGGGGTATAAATTATGAGAATATTCATGGTGGGAGATTGTGTGTCTTGAGGCATGGAAGACAGAATGTGGGTTATTTATACAATTCTGAGTTTGTCCTATGAAGAATAGAAAACCATTTAGAGAATCTAAGATGGCAGGGGAGTATGTGGAAGCACCACTCATTTCTCCCCAGGACCAAACTGGAGTTACAATTAAATTATAAAACAATCAACTGAAAAATGAACAGAAGACTATCTTAAGAGAAGTCTTATAACTAAGGACTTGCAGAAGAAGCAACATCAAGACTAGTAGGAGGGGCAGAAATGTGAAAAGGGCTGGTCCCACAAGCAGTAGCTGAGATTTTGGAAGGATATCTCAGCTGTGGGAATTCCTCCAGTAAGTGTGGGGTCTCAACCCCTAGTGGAGTTCCTAAGCCCATAGTACCAGAGCCAGGAAGAAGCACCCATATGACATCTGACTGTGAAAAACAAGGGGTTTGAGGATGACAAGGAGAGACAGGAGTCCTCTAGAGAAACAGGTTCCCTCTTAAATAACCAACCCACAGAATTTTGTTCATAGGCACTCACTCTGGGCTCTGGTGGAGAGAGGGCAGAGCAGACTAAAGTAATGTGAATAGAGTCTGGGGTTTGTGGCTCTGGGGAAGAGCTGAAGGGACAGCTGTCAGGGTCCCTGTGCTGAGCCCCTATCCCATACAACAGGCACTATCTTTCTTGGGTGAAACACTCCCTACTGTGTGGTATCAGCCTGGGGGAAAGCAATAGCTCCACCCTCTGGATTCCCTCAAGCCACACACTACAGAACTTAAGCTCTGCTAAGGAGTCAGTTGCCTTGGCCAAGGTCTTGGCAGACTCAGGGTGTGTCAGTGACTGAGTTGTGTGGCTTTGGGGTGGGGGCCATTCCTGTCCCTTTCCCAAAAACCTGACTGGTGCTTCCCCCTCATGGGAAATCCACTAGTCCCACACTCCAGGCTCTCAGCAGATCCACTCTCTGGGCTCTGGCAGCCTCACCTGCCTGACTCCTAGTGGCTCTACCCTGCCACTAGGAGGCAAAATCTGGGATACACTCAGCTTTGTGACTTTGATGTGGAGGAAATACCCAACACTGTACTTGAAATCTGATCAACATTTTCCCATTGTGAGGGATCCACTAGCCTTATCTTCCTGGCAGCTTTACCCCGCTGGGCTCCATCTCCCCCCGACAAAATCTGGGACAGATTGAATTGTGTGACTGTAGGACTAGGATCATTTTTCCTTGCAGAAACAGAGTTCTCTCTTCACACGGCCACATGGCCAACTCTTGGTCTGTTTGGGCTTGATAAACTGCTGGCCTCACAATGATGACTCCCTGAGACCCCACTCCAACACAAAGGCATATGAACACCCAGAAGGTGGCATCTACATTTGGTATACACATGAACATTTACTGAGTGGCTGCAGACCCAGCACTGGCAGCAAATTTGAACCTATATCAGTTAGGTGAACACCACTCATCTCTACCTTGGGTCTCACTGAGGACCTACCTCATGCAACTTGAGAAACACCAGAGGCTCTTTCAGTGACTAAGCCTAACAGACAGCCACAGGGAGAGGCAAGCTGAGGTGGATCTCAGGCTGACTTGGGACTTTCGATGGCCTGCCTCAAGGGTCAGTGCTGTGGTATGTTTACACAATGGAATACTACTCATCTATAAAAAAGAAGGAAATCTTATCCTTTTGGACACCATGGATAAACTTGGAGAACATTATGCTAAGTGAAATATGCAGGTAAGAGAAAGACAAGAACCATATGATCTCACTCATATGTGGAATCTATTGAACAAAATAAACTAACAAACAAAATAGAAATAGACTCATAGAGAAAAAACTAATAGCTGTCAGAGGTGAAAGGGTAGGGTGACTGAATTGAAGAGGTAAAGGGATTAAGGAAAAAATAACCTCATAGACATGGACAACAGTATGGTGATTACCACAGGGAAAGGGGGTGGGGGTGTAAAAGAGGGTAAAGGGGGCATCAATGGTGATGGAAGGAGACATCAGTTGGGATGGTGAACACACAGTACAAATATATAGATAATGTATTATAAAATTGTACACATGAAACCTATATAATTTTATTAACTAATGTCACCCCGATAAATTCAATTAAAAAAGTTAAAAAATAAATTAATTAAAAAGAAAGCCATTTAAATCACTTCAGTGATTTTTGAATTGGGGAATATGTGACTAAATAATAAGTATTCATGTTACAAAATCTAGAAATGAGACAAAACTCTAAAAGTGTAATCACCTCACCATACCAATATCTAATAATTAGAAGCAGTATATTAGACATTTGCTCTTTGGGGTCATGTAGGATCCATTTTCTAATCTTTTCAAAAGTCTTCACCTTTTTTGTGGGATTCTTGTATTTCAGAAAAAGCTGCAGTCACTACTAAATTTAAGGATTGGGCAGGTGGGCTAGAGTTCATTTTGGCTCATTTACCTGGTTATAACTAACGGCTCGCTCAGAGATGGGCATTTGACATAAGTTTGTCCAATTGGATGAATGCTCAGAATTTTTGTTTAATAGTTGGGAAGAACATTTATGTCTTCTTGGATATAAATAACAAAGCATGTAGCACCAGAAACCACTGCTGGCCATTTGGGACTAAGGGGAAAAGATAATAAAAAATAATTCAAAACAGGAAAAAACAGCCAAGAAATAGAACAAAGGAAAGTGGGCAGAGTGGTCTTGGTCTTAATATTTGGATGTTCAATGAAACCCCATTTGAAACAAACCCTACCTCTAGAAATTTTTCATCATGGAGAGGAATAAAATTTCTTTATGTATTAAGGCAGTTTGAATTATAACATCTATTACTTCTTATTGAAACATCATACCTGATAATAAAATTAATATTGGGGAATTCTTATGCTATAGATACTTATGGAATTGTGTCTTCAGCTTAGATTGGCTTTTTAAATTTTTTTTTATTTTTTAGTAAGTGCCCCTCTGCATGATGACAGGGAGGGGACCTTGGCAGTTGTCTTTTCTGGCTGCATTTGCTTGCCTAAGATTGTGAAACTGATCCAAAATAGAACAACTCAAAATTATGACCAAAAGAAAAGTATATGTTTTGTAGTGCCCCAAACTCTGATATGTTAAAGTGGGAGCTGTATGCATCTCTATCTTGTGCCATGTGGACTGAAGGAGGAGAAGAACTTGATCGAAAGAACTTGACAATAAGGAGCCAAAGCATGTGGAATAAGAAAAAATATAAAATGAGGGAAAGAACTCCTGGATCCACGGCTCCGTCTATTTTGCTGTCAAAGTTTATTTTAACCTTGCTCCTAGGTGCTATTATATACCTTTTTTGCAAGCCAAAAAGAGTATAAAGAATGACAATTTTGTTTATTTTATAGGTTTGTTCGGGGCAGATATTCAGTTGTGATGACAAGTATGCTTGTACAGGTTGTTTAAAGCCAATACTTCTTATGATTTTAGGAGTTATAACTTGGGCATATTAAAATATATCTTCAAAATTGTGATTATACTTTTAAAAGAGAAGTTAAAATATTACTTTATTAAAGTTATATTTAGGGAAACATTTCTATTGTATTAAGTATTCTTTGAAATTACAATTTATAATGGTTGCATGACAAGCACTACCTGGTATGTCATGTATTATACAACTATTATGCTATTGCAAAATATTTAATTTGTTTCCAATCTTCAACCATTGTACGTTTCTGCAAGAAATAATTCTTAGTAAAAATCTTGGCCATATTTCTAAAAATGTCCTCAGAACAGTTTTTAAAAAAGAGATTGTGATATAAGGCAGAAATATTTTAAAGGTTTATAATAAATATTGTCAAACAGCTTTTTAGAAAGTTCTTACTAATTCTCATAGAAATGTACAAGAATGCCTGTCTTGCTGTGCCATACATGCATTAAATATTTTAATTTAAAGAAAAGTTTATTAAATCCAATATAATTTCTTAATTAGAGAAAGGCTATATTTAGAACTTTGTGCTTTGGTGCTCTGGCAAATAAACATATATGGTTATAAAAGCATCCCTTTATTTTTCTTCTCATTCTTCTCACATTTCTGTATATTGATTCATTCTTCTAGTCTCCTTCTCCCAACTTGGTTCCAGTCTTCCAACTGGACTCTGCTTTTCAGCCTTTGCAGTTTAATTCAGTGGAATGAGGCAATGTTGCCTAGTGAGAATTACATGAGAGAAAGGAGAAAGGATTTTCAGAGCCTTATGCCTCATGGAGTAAGCTTCAGACTAGTGTGGATTCTGAACCCTGGAGTCAGAGCTTGGTGCCCAAGGAGATTTGTGTGTTTGCTATTTATGTAGTCAATGAATTTTAATGAAGAAAAACAATATGGCATAAAAGACTATTCTTATATAAAGTAACAATTCTCAATGTATGAAAAGTTTCACTAGGGAGCAATATGAGAAAGTGTGCTTCAATTAGATGTGTGTTTATGTTGGGTCCTACTGGAGCTTCTTTGTGAATATGCTTTGTATATATTGCTTAGTATAACTATCTCCTTAGTTTTTTGAAGCCCCATATCAAAACCTATATTGTTTAATAAACTTTTTAAAGTCTATTCCATATTCAGCATTTCTTTATACTATATCTTATTATTTTATTTGTTTTTTTTTTTTAGGTACACTGAATACCCATCATGGGAAAGCCATTTTTTAAAGATTTGCCTTTATTGTTTAAGAGAAGAGGCACATTATAATTAAATCTTCACTTGAATAAATTACAAATATAAGCAATGATAAATACTCAAATGAAGGAATGGCCCAGACAACCTTGAGGGGAATGTATGATCGAGAGATACACTGAACTAATTTGGAGAATGGGGGCAAGGAGGGGAAGACCTCTTGGAAGAAATATTTGAGCTGCTATGTGAAGAATAAGAAGAAGAAACAGAAAAAAAGAATGGGAGATAGGATGGGAGAATAGATTATTATCAAAGGAAAAAACATTTGCAAAGGCCATGGAGTGGAAAGGGAGCATTCCTTCTTTGATTCTTTGTTACTAAGCAGCTTATTTATAGAAGTATTGAGTACCTACTATGTACCAAACCTGAGACTCTATGAATACAATATTGGACAAAGTAAATGGAGGCAACAAAACAAATTGAAAAAAAGTGAGTAAATGTCATGTCAGCTAACAAATGCTATAGGGAAAATAAGGCAGAACTTTGTGGAAGGGCTGTTTTAGGGAGAACATTTAGAAAAGGCCTCTCTTAAGAGGTGTTTTTGAAACAGAGGTACAAATAAGGGCAAGACAGCATCCATGTAAAAATCAATAAAGATGTGAGTGTAAGGCCTGTGGAGGAAGAAGGGGATTTCTTTGTTCAGAGAGCAGCCTAACAGCCCATGTGGCTTGAGCACAGTGAGCTGAAGAGTTCTGTTTTGGGCAGTATAGTACATGCTTGTGGTGTCCCACCATCAACCTCAGCATTCACTGAACCCCAGTGTGCCAGTTGTGTGTAGCAGCAAGCACTTGTAACTCTCCACCTTAGGCCTTTCTCTCAAACCCGTGGTGCAGGGACCCTGGAAGTGCCAGGAAATTCTAGTATCCACAGCTTCCTGCAGCTAATGAAGGGGGCTTTGTGGGATAAATAAACCAGCTTTCTCAGGCCCCAAGTAATTATTAGGTGTATCCCAGCAGGACTGAACGTAGTTTCTCACATGGGTACCTGTTCAAAATGTGTATTTAAAATTGGTTTCTGCCCTTTCTCAGTCTTATTTCACTCTCGCCTCCTTACTGCTCCTTAGTATCACCTGCTAAATAATTTGTACGTAAACAGTTTGTCTCAGAGTCTGTCTATTTCTGGAAAGCAAACCTAATACAGGCAGTTTAGATCTCAGATTCCAATTTGCTATCAAGGTGAAAATGTGAAGCAGGCAGTTGAGTATGAGATCGGAGCTCATGAAGAACTCCTGGCTAATGACCAAAATGTGGGAGTCATTTAGTGTATTGATGGTATCTAAAATCATGGCTTTGGATGGAATGATGATATATTACAGGAGGGAAAAGGAAGGCCACTGTGATTATAGTACAGATGGAGGGGATAGGGAGGCATGAGGAAGAAGAGCCAGGCTATGCAGCATCTTATAATTTACATAGCACTTGAATATTTATCCAGAGAGTGAAACCAGAGACTTAAGCCTGTGTAGTTGCACTCATTAAGTGTTGCTATTCAAGTTGACACCTACCTATTGCAATTTATATATTTTGTTCTCTGAACTTCACACTAACTGCCATGGGGATAGGAGATTTCACCTTGTTAATCTGACATTCAAAATCCTTCTAATTAAAATGTGCTTCTTTTCAGATATCCTCACAATCTTATACACCAGAAAACATAATTCCAGTTAATATTAATATCAGTCCCAGGGAAGTCCAGGAAAATTTTTTCCAACCTTACCCCACCACCAATCAGCAAACCAAAGCCCCAAAGTTGTGCTAGGAACTTTCTTGCTGTCAGGTAAGGGTATATATGTATGGTGGGTAGAGGGAGTGGATATTTTTGGACTACTAAAAATAAAGTTGTTAGGCTAGCTTAATTTTGATTCCATAATTGAAAAATATATCTGTTATCAGTTTGATCTGGGTCCTACTTTTTCAGCATCTCGAGATCTCAATCTTTTTTACAGTGACCAATATTATATGATGGATATAATCCATGGGCACTTGAGGAAAGGCCAGGAGACTTTCTTGGAATTCAGAGCCACTTGTACTATAATGCAATGACTTTTCTTTTCTTTCCTTTTCTTTCCTTTTCTTTCCTTTCCTTTTCTTTCCTTTCCTTTTCTTTTCTTTTCTTTTCTTTTCTTTTCTTTTCTTTTCTTTTCTTTTCTTTTCCTTTTCTTTTCCTTTTCTTTTCTTTTCTTTTTTCCATTACCATTTAGTCCCCTGACTTTTTTCTTAATGAAGATATTCATTTCAGAAATGGTTGAATTGAAGAAGTGAGGTCTTTTTTTAGAGATTGCTATATATTGTTTTATTCTTAATTATATCCAGGTATAGTAACATGAGGAAAAGTAAGTCAAGGGAAAACTTTTCAGTACAGGAAATGTGCCATCAGTTGAAGAGAAACACATTTAAGCTATGACTGACACAGATATACAACTCCTCCCCACCCCCAGTTTGTTTTTTTAAAATGTTTAATAACTCATTTTTCCCATTACCATTGATCCCCCTATACTCTCTTCCACCTCCACTCACCTTGTTTCCCCTGCAATCACCACATTGTTGTCTGTATCCATGAATTCTTTTTCTTTTTCACTTCATGCCTCCATTCCCTAACCCCCAACCCCTAGAGCTGTCATCCTGCTTTCTGTCTATGAACCTGTCTCTATTTAGCTTGGTGGTTCAGTGTCATTAGATCTCACAAATAAGCACAATAATGTGGTAGTTGTCTTTCTCTGACTGGCTTACTCCACTTAGCATGTTTTCCAGGTCCATTCATGCTGTCACAAAGGGTAAATTTTTTTCTTTTTTATGCACATGTAGTATTCCATTGATAAATGTACCATATATTTTTTATCCACTCATCTACTGATGGATACATGGGCTGCTTTAAAATCTTGGCTATTGCAAATAATACCACAATGAACACAGGGGTGCATACATTCTTTCAACATAGTATTTTCAGTTTCTTTGGATAAATTCCTAGAAGTGGAATCATTGGGTCATAAGGCAGTTTCATTTTCATTTTTTTTGAAGTAACTTCATACTGTTTTCCACAGTGGTTGTGTTGCCAAACCCAACAAGTGGGGTTGAGGGTGGAGGTGGGGTCCTACCGCTTGCTGCTTACCAGGCAAATCTCCAAAGATGGAGTTTGGTGGAAAAGAAAGGAATCTTTTATTTAATGGCAACTTTCTACCTAAAATATCTGGGTAACAAAAGTAAGGGGAAAGGAAAAATCAGAGCATGACATCAAAAACAGTTTCATTACAACTACTACATAGGTTGAAGAACTGGAAATAACACAAGAACAAAAATTTGTTCACAGTACTGACTATTATCACCAAAGTCTTTGGAAATAATGGCAAGTTTCTGCCTCAAAGCCTGTTCCCTTTAAGACACCCAAAGAAAAATCACTCCATCAATCTCTCCAAGCTCTGTTCAATATTTCCCCAGGAACCTCTTTTCCCACCTAAAGGTATCATAAATGTAGGTGGATCCCCTGCTTTCCAGTCACTGACCAGTTCCAGGCATCTTTTAGAATCTGAGCCACCTCCACTCACAGGCCAGCACTGGCCACTTTTGGCAGGCTCACTGGTGACTGCTAACCCACTGCCTGGGGAAGGGGAAAGAACCAACTGTCTTTTTTGCTTTCTATTACGCTCTGTTTCAAAAGTCCTCTCCCAGAATCCCATTTGTGCCAAAAGCCAGTGGCACAAATGTCCAACCTTCCAAACAATGAGGGCCAGTGTTGGCCATGTTTGTCTTTTCCCCTCTTTTGGCCAACATGTTTAGCAAGGGGGCAAAGTCTCCAGTCACACATGCACAGCCCAAACCCTGCCTCCATTTCTGGGGGCGTGTGTCCTCCTGTTAGAATTGCACCAATCTGCATTCCTATTAACAGTGCACAAGGGTTCCCCTTTCTCCACATCCTCCTCAGCACTTGTTTGTTCATTTATTGATGATAGCTATTCTGATAGATGCGAAGTGATATCTCACTATGGTTTTAATTTGCATGTCTCTCAGGATTAGTGATGTTGAGCATATTTTCATATGTCTATTGGCCATTTATCTGTCCTCTTTGGAGAAGTGCCTATTCAGGCTCTTTGCCCATTTTCTAATTGGACTGTTTGTTTGTTTTTGTTTTGGTGTTGAGTTTTATAAGTTCTTTAGAAATTTTAGATATTAAACCCTTATCAGATGTATCATTGGCAAATATGTTCTCCCCTCAGTGGGTGTCTTTTCATTTTGTTGATGGTTTTCTTTGCCTTGTACCACCTTTTTAGTTTGACGTGGTCCTCTTTGTTTATTTTTTGTTTTGTTTCCTCTGCCTGAGGAGATATATCAGAACAAATGTTCCTATGAGCAAGGTCCAAGATTTTACTGCCTATGTTTTCTTCTAGTATTTTTACGGGTTTGAGTCTAATATGTAAGTCTTTAATCCATTTAGAACTTGTCTTTGTGTGTGGCATAAGAAGGTGGTCTAGTTTTATTTTTCTGCATGTATCTGATTTTCTCAACACCATTTATTGAATAAAGTATCTTTAGCTCATTGTATGTTTTTGATCCTCTGTCAAATATTGATTTACTATAAGTGTGTGGGTTTATTTCTGGGCCCTTTTTTTCTGTTCCATTGATCTACATTTCTGTTTTATTTATATTTTGCCAGCATCATATTATTTTGATTACTAATGACCTTATAGTATAATCTGATATTAGGTAACATGATTCCTCTAACTTTATTCTTCTTTCTCAATATCATTATTGCTATTTGGGGCCTTTTGTAGTTCCACATAAATTTTTGGAATATTTGTGAATATTCCAAATATATTCTTTGAATATATTACTTTATATTCTATAGTTCTGTGAAATAGATCATTGGTATCTTGATAGAAATTGTACTGAATCTATAGTTTGCTTTGGGTAGTAAAGGCATTTTAATGGTATTAATTTTTTCTATCCATGAACATTTGGAGGAGGGTCAGCTAAAGTTTCAAAGTGCCCAGAGATCTCTCTCTGCCTGCAAGTTATCTGTTAGACTTAATCACTAAAAGAGCCTCTGGCTATACTCCTCAGCAGGTCTTAAATTCCACAGGGTTGGGTGAGAGGGATTCCTGTGAGTGGGGTTATTGCTTCCTCCCAGGCTGATGTCTCATGGAGGCGAGTGCTTTGCCCAAGAAAGATGGCTTCTTCAGGATGGGGAATGACTAAGCACAGGATCTTGGTGGCTAATCCTCCAGCTCTCTCCCTAGTCCCACCAATCCCAGACTCTCCTTATGTGCTCTAGTCTGGTCTGCACACCCTCTGCTGGAGCTCAGGGTAAATGGCTACAAGTGAAATTTTGTTTGTTGGCCCTTTAAGAGATTCTCTGCATTTCTAGCTGTCTCTCCCAGGTGGACAGAAACCCTGTTGCTTTTCACAGCCAGGAGTTATGTGGGCACCTTTCCCAGTTCTGATGCCCTAGGGTGGGGAGACTGGCTTGGGGTTTAGATCTCACACTTCTTAGGGAAACCACTACAGCTGCTGAAATGTCCCTCCTAAACTTCAGCAAACACTGGTGGGAGGCCAGCCAGTCCTCCTCAGCCTCAACACACTTCTTCCTACTAGTCACAATGTGGTAGTGATGTTTCTTCTGTAAGTCTTTGGTTATAACGCTTCTCTCTGGTTAGTGTTCAGTTGGTTAATCAGGATAATTTTTGTATAATTTAGTTGTAATTCCAGTTTGGTCCTGGAAGGAGGATAGTGGTATAGCTTCCACGTACTCCATTGCCATTTTGGATAGCTTTTTTAAAAAAAAATTCTTACAGGTGAATTTAACCCTGCCCTGACTCAAGGAAATATTTAATGTCATTCTTATTTATTATACCATATGCTCTGACCTAAAATAATCATAACAATCCAAATTTTGGTCAGGTGAGTCCTAGCCCTGCTACACCTCTCAAAAAATTATTAAAACTTTGACTAACTTATTCTCCTATTGATTTATTGTACTTCTCAAGATTTCAATTAATAGGGGGCTTTGGACTGTTTGATCTTCAAGAGATTCAGAGGTAATTAATTCTAAGTCCCTTGCATCATCTCAGTTTAACTTAATTTTCATACTAATAAATTCTCATAATAGGCTACATGCTTTTCCACATTTTTCAAATATATTTGCCCATTTGAATTATCAGAACAACGTTTAGGGGTATATTTTACCACATTCTTATAATACTAATAAACAAACTAAGACACAGAAAATTAAGAGTTAAATTTAAAGTGACTAACCATATCTATTACCCATCAGTGAAGTATGAGAGTTGCAGTTATTTCATATCCTTTCCCACACTTGGTATTGTTGGTCTTTTTCACTTTAGCCATGTTATTGGGTGTGAAATGGACTCTTATTATGATTTTAATTTTAATTTCCCTAGTGTCTAATAAAGTTAAATATTTTTCACGTCTTTATTTGCCATTCATTTGTCTTCAAACCTTTTTTTTTCTTTTTTAAAACTCAATTATTTATCATCTTATTTATTGAAATATAAGAATTCCTTATATATTCTGGAAAAGTACCTTATCAGACATGCATTTTGCTATTTTTTCCCATCTGTAACTTTCTTTTTATTTTCTAAATAGTGTTTTTTGAGAGTGGAAGCTTTTAAATTTGAGAAACTCAAGTTACCATTTTTTTCTTTTATGGTTTAAACTTTATGGGTATGATCTAAAAATTTGTATAACCCTAAATCACACAGATTTACTCTTATTTTTAAAAAAGTTTTGCCCTGGCTGGTGTAGCTCAGTGGATTGAGTGGGGGCTGTAAACCAAAGCATCACAGGTTCGATTCCTGGTCAGGGCACATGCCTGGGTTGCAGGCCATGGCCCCTAGCAACCGCACATTGATGTTTCTCTCTCCCTCTCTTTCTCCCTCTCTTCCCTCTCTAAAAATAAATAAATAAAATCTTTAAAAAAAAGTTTTATAATTTTAGGTTTTCCTATACCTATGATAAATGTTGAATTATTTTTTATATTTTTATATATTTTATACATTTATATATTTTATATATAAATTTTATATATTTTTGAAACAATTTTGTATAATTTGTATATTAATGTTTACTTTGGGCCCATTCTGTGTTAAGCATATTATATATATACATGTATACATATATATGTGTATATATACACATATGTGTATATATGTAATTTTATTTCATCTTCACAATACCCCTATATAATAGATGTTACTATTATTTTCACACTATTGATGCAGTAGCTGATGTTTAGAGATGCTAAAAAATTTACTGAAGGCCATTATTCTACTTAAGGAGTAAGGATACACTACAGATATAGCTATATTGAAATCTGGCTAAACCATATCTGCAATGTAACATCATAAGTAATATGATGAGGCTTTTCTAGGTGGGCTTCTATACTCATTTGTGACTTTGATAATTGTAATTATAGTGGCTTATTCTGAGCTATGATGGAAAAGTAGTCATTCTGAAGTATCTTAGTGTTGTAGGTATTTATTCAGAAGTTGGGATAGGAAGATGCACCAATTATAAAAAGTACTAAAGTTTTTTTCCATAGAAAACAACTATATTTACATTATTCCTGATGAACCAGCAACATAGCATTTAATTTTCTATTTTTATGAGTGTTTAAATGATTTGACAAAGGCATTTTAAACTTTTTAAGTAAATATTATAGTAAGTGGAAGAAAAGTAATCCTGAAAGATTAATAGGTCTGTTTCACTATTTTCCATTCAATGACATACAACACTGAAAACAGTAGTGGATTAGGGAGAAATCTGAGGAAAAGGATCCCATTTTGAGCTCTACTGGTAGTTGAATATCATTTTTTAAAAATATTGACTGTTTGTGTTTTTTTTAATATTTTATTTATTTACTTTTAGAGAGGGATGGGAAGGAGAAAGAGAGAGAGAGAAAGAAACATCAATGTGTGGTTGCTGGGGGCCGTGGCCTGCAACTCAGGCATGTGCTCTGACTGGGAATTGAACCTGCGATGCTTTGGTTCGCAGCCCGTGCTCAATCCACTGAGCTATGCCAGCCAGGTCGGTAGTTGAATATCTTGGCCTTATTAGTTGTATTAGTTTGTTAGGGCTGCTGTAATAAAATACCACTGACTAGGTAGCTTAAACACAGAAACTTGTTTTCTTATAGTCTGTAGGTTAGAAGTCCAAGATCAAGGTATCAGTAGAATTGATTTGTTCTGAGGCCTCTCTCCTTGGCTTTTAGATGACCATCTTCTCCTTGCATCTTCACCTCATCTTCCTTCTGTATACATTTGTGTCCAAATCTCCTTTTATTATAAGGACACCAGTCATATTCTATTAAGATTACCCTAGTGACTTAATTCTAACTTAATCACTTCTATAAAGACCCTATCTCCAGGTATATTCACATTCTGAGGTATTGAGGTTGGGACTTCAACATATGAATTTTGAGGTAGGGAAACACAAATAAGCCCATAATATTATCTACCTCTGGGCTTCACTTTATTAATCTATACAATGGGAATATTGAAGAAAACCAAAAATTTTAGTTGGGGTTAGAGATAGTCTTTACAAACCCTGTGAAATATTATACTACATTTTGTAAGTGAATTATTTTCTGAGGAGGAAAGTCTATAGTGTTAATTAGATACTAAAGGGATATATTAATCCTTAAAAGAGTAACAGGCAATGGGTTAATCTTTATAGATTTCCTCAGCTCTTAAATTGTAAGAATCTACTCTTTGAAAAGGGAATACAATGTTCTGAATTTCACAAGACGTATAGCCAAGAAATTCTTCTTAATGCCTTAATAAACACTTTCCACTGGAAATACAATTTACTCCATTTAGGATTGACTCTAGAACAAATATAGAAGAAAGGTCATATGATACATTTTTATTTTTTCATAGTTTAACGAATAATGTCTCTATTTGATCTTCATTAGAATATTGAAATATAATTCCTTTATTGTTTTCCTTGGAATT
Source organism: Tonatia bakeri (assembly GCA_004024845.1). Taxonomy (NCBI): domain Eukaryota; kingdom Metazoa; phylum Chordata; class Mammalia; order Chiroptera; family Phyllostomidae; genus Tonatia; species Tonatia bakeri. Next base: position 52,068 of record PVIA01006957.1, on the reverse strand, counting down.
GTATCCACTAATCTGCCAATAATTTTTGTTGCTCTCCCTTAGTTATTTTTCTTGCCCTTTAGAAGGTTAATGTCTAGATGAAATGTCACTGTGTACACACTTATGCACACGAATGACACAACCTGATCAAAGGCAAAATGAATAGAATGCTACATTGAACACAATAAATGTTTATTAACATTTGTCAAATCAAAATTAAATGAATGAGGTGAACCCTGGAGAGAATAGTTAAATTAGGTTAATAATTGAATAACTATTTTCAAAGCCCATAAATTACATGACTGTATTAGAGTTTTGATTATGAGCAATTACTTTGTTAATCATTTCAGGTAGAAAACCTAAACCTAAACAGATTATCAACAGATTATACTTGTAAATTGTGCATATACTCAATCTGTCTGTATATGTATTTACATGTCACCTGTTTAATATTTATACCTGCATGTAAATTGTCATACAATCAAAGAAAGAACAATGCAAACTGCACTGCTTTCATTGGTGGAATTTGGGAAGCAAAACCAACTTTATTCCTCACCCCAGGTCTCCAGTAAGCTAGCTTGACTTTTTTCTTACTGTAGCATTTTTACATCTCTTACTTATATGTTAGCTCATGTGCTTGCCTGGTAATTCTGGGTGGTGGTCAAAGTGGCAATCAGAAGTGACATAGAATTAAGAGGGAATGTAGGGGGATACATTTCCATAACACACTTGTTTATTCCTCTTTCTAAGCATGTTTTATTCTCTACTTCAGAATATTTAATTTTGAAAAGCTCAGGTTCCACAAATGCTGTGAGGAGTGCGGATGTATATGCTGTCACAACTCCAGCAGAGTTGTCTCCCATTACACCTGTTAAGGATCTTCTAAAGTTTGGCACAGTTTATCTTTTTCAACACGTTTAACCTCCCCCTCTATCATAAACATTCTCTCATGCATTTGGGATTAGAGGACTAATGAGAAATATGCTTTGGATACTGTAGTCTATTTTATTTGGGGATCATTAATGTCCAGAGAAAACTTAAGCTTTCAAGGGTTCTGCTGAAAGATCACCACCCTGTCAGGACTGCATCACAAGGCACTCAATTTATCAGCCTTCTTCTGGGGTGACCCGGCTGGGATTTGAACCTCTGGCTCCAGGGAGTCTAGGTTGAACTCTGGTAATGTGAAGGCCACTCAGCCACTGCCTCCAGTCAAAAAAGATTAGTGTCATCAAAAATAGATTAGTGTGTCAGTTGAAAATTAAAATAACCCCTTTGTTCTAAAATATTTGTCAAAGTAAGCAAAGAAATTAACTTTCACTTCAGATTAATTACTCAGTAAATTAGGATTTGGGGCAAGAAAACTGTAGATTTTTTTTTCCTCTTCAACTGCAAAAGTTGAGAAATTTGTAACATTTGTAATAACAATCTCTAAAGGCTCAAGCATTCACAGAAAAGCCTGATAGAGATTACTGGAGCCATGCCTGTAAACTTTTTGTCATCACAGAATTCCTGCACTTATCCGTATGCAAAGAAAACTGTTGCAAAGAAAGAATGAAAAGCTGACCTTTGGTTTCCGATTCTGACTTTCACAACATGTGACCTCCCAGCCCAGCTACCCCTCCAGTATCCTTACAAAGTAGGTTGGAGCCCCAATCCCATAAAATAAATATGATAAGTCTGTGCATTTAGTAACAACAGACTAGATATCATATGGGGGGCTGGAGAACCTACTTGCTCTTTTCCAGAATGATTTGGGATATTAACAAAGTCATCTGTACTATAATAGGGGCTGTGTTGACCTGGGAAAACAGAAAGGCAGTGTATTGCCAAGCTGCTAAACTTTGAGGAGATAAATTTAATTGGTCAGCACTCATTCATTCATAAACAAATATTTACTAGGAATCTATATGTGTCAAGCATCATGCTAAGAGTTGAAGACACAGCTGTGATAAAAAACAGTATACTAACTTTATAGTAAAATATCAAGGAGACTACCTTAATCAAGCAATCAAAGTTAACATCACCAGTAATTAGACATATGGACATTATACACTCCTGGTAGGATGCACTGATAAGCTATGACATCACTTCTGTGGGATTCTTGCCAAAAATGTAACAATAATCATGAAAAACTACTAATTTCAAATGGAGGGAATATTAAAGACCAGAACCCTTTAAAAGTCTCAATCAAGTTCATGAAAGATAAAGGATGACTGAGGAACTCTCAGAGAGTATAAAAGATTAAGGACATATGTCAGCCAAAGGCAATGTAATATCCTGGAATAGATCCTAAATGAGAAAAGAGGCAAATGTGGAAAAATTGCCTAAATTCAAGTAAGGTTTATGGTTCAGTTAAGAGTATTGTTTGTCAGTATTTATCTTTTCATTTTGATTATTGCACTATGGTTCTGCAAGATGTTAACATTAGAGAAAACTGTGGAAAGAATATATAAGAATTTTCTGCAACTTTTCTGGAACTCTAAAATTATTTCAAAAAAATTAAAAACTTCTCAAACTAAAAGAGATGTAGTCCCTGCCTTCATGGAGCTTGCCCTCTAATGGAGAAGATATCATTCAATTAATCACACTAATAAGTATGTAATCACAAAAATAAATAAGTCCTTTCAAGGAAAGAAACTCCAAGAGAGAGTATAATTCCAGTAATCACTAAGAGAAAACATTTATTTACTGCATACTATGTACCCAAAACTATTTTAGGTATTGTACATATAGTAGTCATTTAATTCTCACCTGCATTTGTATCACTATCACCTCAGGGCTGATGAAGTCACCTCAGTCAATATTTCAAGTATTTTCCTTGAATTTTTTCACTTGTACAGTCAAGCATTACTAAACATCTCTATGTGAATATTCCAAGAATACTTCAAACTCATCAGGTACAATGTGAAGCATTACTCTACCCTGAAACCTGCTCCTCTTCCTACCAAAAACCTTTAATGACATCACTGTTCCCCCAGTTACTTCAGTTGGAAAAAATCTCCCTAACTTGTTTTCCTTCCTTTAATTATGCCTCTGAGAAAGTCAGTTATCTTGCATATGTAGAACTACTTCTAATGATACAAGTTTCTATCATACTTAAGTCTGTTGTTACCTTATTTTTGTCTGCTTTACTTCTGCAATATAGTATTTGGATTACCTATGGGATACATTTTAAGCTCTCTGTTAGGCAAACAATGTCCTCTATTGTCTGGCCTCTGCACACACAACCCCAGGCAGTGTCTTTCCTCTTTGCTCCTCCTCAATTACAGTCTACTATTGTTCTCTAGTTTGAGGCAGAGAGTAAACTCACCTTCCACATTTGGCTTACTTTCCTCACACTTGAACTGCCATTTTCTGAGGCTTCAATTGAGTCCCTGAATTTTGTGTTCATCAAAGTCACTTTTAATACATTTTATGAATGTGCCACAATAATTTTTTAATCCTCACCTGGGGATATATTTATTGATTTTAGAAATAGAGGAAGAGAGAGAGAGAGAGAGACATTGATTTGCTGCCTCCTGATCAGAGATCAAACCTAGGTACATGCCCTGACTAGGAATTGAACCCAGAACCTTTCATTTATGGGATAATGCTCCAAACAGCTGAGCCATCTGGTCAGAGCTACACTCTAAATAATTTAATTTCTTTGTTTAATGGTAGACAAATTTATAGTTGTATATTTTTCAAAGTGGGTGGCCGCCATGCATGGTCTGAAAACTCCTATTTTTTTTCTTTTTTACATATGTAGAGCAATAGGGACATTTTACAATTTTACAATTGGCCCTATTGCTCTACAAGATTCTGGTTTCTAAATATGCACCATAAATAACTTCATAGAAAATGAAAACCAACCACCACCATGGAGTTTTCCTAACAACATACTTTAATATAATCATTTCACTTTTGAGATCTCCACCTGCTTGTTTCTGAATTGCAATATGACCTTAAAATATTCATACCAAAAATGGGGACAATGGTGCTTCTGTGAGCCTCAGCCCCAAGAATCCAGACGCTTTTAATCATTGATAGCCAAGCAGCATTTAGAAAGAGTTTCATGACTTTCATCTTGGTAGGAAACTTTTGCAGCTGCCTACTTCTCTACACTGCCTGCTTTCTCTAAATAAAGCAGTGGCAGGGAAGAGGGTGACTGACTCATAAACACTCCATTATTATAACACCAAATTTGTCCAAAAGAAACATTTTTATATCTTGGATTATTTTGTCAATAGTTTAAGAAGGTTGTTGAGCTCTCAGGAAAGCCATGAGGAAGAGTGATGCATGCATACATGTATTTGATAGCTAATGCCTCCCAGACACTGAACAAACTGAGACAAACATGGGATCCCCAGAGTGCTCATCTGCTACAGGGCCTATTTCATACTGGATCAATTATGCAAATTGAGATATGAAGATAGTTCCCTCTTTTAGTAAGGTGTGATTACTCCTGCACTCACAATTCTAACACAGCCTCACCAAAAATACCAGTCAGATTCTGAACCACCTGGTTCCATCTGTAAAATGTGTTTTCTCAACTGGGAGAGGGGGTAAAAAATTTTTTTTATTTCCACAGTATCATCATTCATGTATACTTAATATCATAAAATGCTTGCTGTTAAGAGATCCAAGTAAAGACACTTACATATGTGTGTTTGATTTCACAGAAACTATAGAGGATAATGAATATTTAAAAAAAATTAACAACTTAACACCTATTTATTATTTCAGAGACTTAAAAGCTAGGATAATATGACTGATTCATCCTTTAAGATATTCTTTTATAAACCCTTTAAAGAAACCACTATATAGAGAATGTCTAAGATTCCCAAGGGCTAAGAAAATTAGTAAGAGTGGTAAATCAGAAAATAATGAGATCAAAGGTAGAGAAAAGCTGGAGAAATTATATCTGGTTAGGAAATTATTGGGCAATAATTATTATTGTTCGAAATGTGCATTATTCCCTCCTTTTCTTTTTGGGCCCAACACTAATAGTCCCCACCTGGGGTGTGAGATCTACCTTTTCTGCCCTTTATTCACACCCTCCTTTACTCACAACACCCTTGTCTTGGGGGGAAATCTTTTATTTTAAGTATAATACCAGGTGGTCACTTTCATCTTCTTTTCTGGATAGGTCTCTGAAGCTAAGAGAATTCAGTTTAAGAAAATTAAGTAATGAATTCTTGTATTGGAAAATGGCAGAGCAATCTGTACAATGCTAAGTTACTGATTTGACAGAGCATCTGTGGTTTGTCATAGGTATGATATAGTCATTTAAAAGTGATCATGATGTGTTATATAGACTTACAGTTTAGTGGCCCAAATGGCCCTCTTTTATCCTACTTTGGTGCAAACCAGTAGCTCAGAGAAATTGGGAACATTTGCACACTTAAATAATTGCATACTTACCTCATTTTAAAAAGGACACTCCCACACACAAAGTTGACAAGTCACAGACATAAATCTCAACTAGTTGAAAGTACTTTTATTTCAAGGCACATGAATCTTTCTTAAGTCCATTCATTAATTTTGTGTAGTTTTAACTATAGCTTCTAACCTGTGCATTTATTACAAGCCTGGATATTTCTCCTTATGTCAATAGCTGCTGATGACAAGTGTGCAAAATGTAAGAACTTGCTCAGTTGAACAGAGAACATTTGCCCCTTTATTTCCTCAATATGATCCTACCCAATTCTCTGTGTCAGTTTTCTTTTATAAAAGCTGGAAATCCTGGAACTTCTTACTTGCCTTATAGGGGCAAGAAAATTATTTTAGGTTTACAAGCTTTTGGAAAATTAAAAAAAAAGCTCTTTATGTAAGTGCTATTGCCTTCAGAACTAACCTATATTTTATCAAATATAATGGAGTCAATTATTTAAAAACATAGACTAAAACTTGTCTACAGCTCACTAAAATGAAAGGAATTTAAATATAAACCTCTTAGGTGCGTGTGTGTTTTATAAAGCTCCTAAAACACATGCCATCTAAAATCACAAGAGTAGAATTTCCCTGAAAATTTCTGCTAAATGTGAAAGTCACTTATATGGGAAGAATTTGTATTGCCTTTGTGAAAGCAAAATTACAATAGCTGACAAAACATGAAAGTTTCAGCATGGTGGATTAGAACATGCAAGGAACTCAAAGGAATTTATCATTATTCAACATTTCAGCTAACATTCTTGTAACGTCTCTTCCGGGAGTAGATTTGTCTCCTCACTCAGTAGGAAGCCCATACACATAAAAAGGTTAGACTAGAGACACATAGTAAATAATATAACAAACAGTTCCTATCACATTAAACTCCACTCGGCACAGAGCAGGCAGACAGGCAAATCTGTAATGCTCAGGTTCCTGCTCTGCTGGCTGGTTTGTCTCGGCAGGGCAGGACAGCTCCCCAGTGTCTCACAAAGTGGAGCTTTGGATGAGGCTCTGCCTTTTGGTATTGTTGAAGCTGACGTGACTTTCTCCCTCATCAAGCAGAAATAATGCTTGCAAATTTTCTGACTTCCAAGCTGAGGGTTTGACTTTAGGAAATAACATTATATTAAGGGAAAAGACTGAAAACATTAAAAATATTTGGATTAAGTGCTTTTCTGTATTTTATGTAGTGAAGTTCTTATAGTTTTTATATGGTACTGATTTAATGTCATTTCCTCTTTCCTTACAAATTCCCTTTCCTCCCCAGCTGTCATTAACTTGAAATTTCTGACTCTTTGCCAATAGAATAGTGATTTTTAATTTTAAAAATTTTTTATAATCACCTGAGGACATGTTTTCATTGTTTTTAGAGAGGGAGGGAGAGAAGGGAGAGACAGAAACATCAGTGTGAGAGAGAAGCGTCAATTGTTTGCCTCCTATATGTACCCAGACCTGAGATGGAACCCCGAACCTAGATATGTGTGCCCAGACTGGAATCAAACCTGCAACCCTTCGGTTATGAAATGACGCTCCAACCAACTGAGCCATACTGGCCAGGGCTAGACTAGTGATTTTTTAAAAAATCTCATTGGCTTGTGGATTCTGTCTTAGTTTGGGTTTCCTCAGAAACAGAACCTGAGACAAAATTCCAGTGAGAGTAGTTTATTTGAGAACTGTTCCCAGGAAACGTGGTATGGTGGAGGCAAAAGAGAGACAGGGAAGGGGAGAAAGAAGCAGGACGGGTCTTATCAAGCAATTACTACTCTGGATAAAGGAGTTTAATCCCAGTGGGGAACTCTCGGGGTCACTGCAGAACTGAGGCCACAGAGGTGTCTCACCAGTTGGGAGAGGGAGGTAGGCTAAACCTTTCTTCACATCATTATTGATTAATGGCTGTTTTGTGGGAAAGGCATGAACTTTCACTTCCTGCTTGACATACACGAGAGCAGAGAGGTGAAAACTCAGGGGGTACAAAGGAGAGTGGGAACCAAGATCAACTCCAGTAACTAATTGAAATGTGGAAGATCTCTACCCACCCCTCCCTTTCCAACATATATTGATTGGAAGAAAAATAAGTGAAAATTGGTATTGCTCAGTATTTGTAAGTAATTTTAGCAGCTAGATATTTCATTTCAGTAGTGGTAATAGTTGTATTGATAGCATATTTTTTAAATTAAAGTATAGTTGACACACAATATTAAGTATATATGAGTTTTAGGTGTATAACATTGTTATCCAACATTTATATACCATATAACAAAGTGATCATTGTGATAAATCTAGTAATCATCTTTCACTGTACAGTTATTATGATACTATTGACTATATTTCCCTTGCTATACATTACATCCCTGTGACATTTTTATTTTATAACTAGAAGTTTATATTTCTTAATCCCTTTCACGTTTTTCACTCAGCTCACTGCTCCTTCCATAATAGCAATCATCAGTTTTCTATGAGAGTGTTTGTGGTTTGTTTGGCTTATCTTTTTCTTTATATTTCACAAGTGAAATCATATATGGTGTTTGTCTTTCTCTATCTGACTTATTTCATTTAGCAGAATATACCCTAGGTTCATCCATGTTGTGGCAAATGGAAAGAATTTATTTTTTATGGCTGTGTAATATTCCATAGTGTATCTATACCATATCTTTTTTATTTATTCGTCTATCAATAGGTACAAAACTCTTGAAATTCACTCATGGACCCCAGATTAAGAACACTTAATACATACCAGAACCATCTTGAAGGCAAGGTATACTTAAGCACTGTTATATTCTCACCATCTGGTACCATTTCTGGTCCCAAATAAGCTCTCAATAAACATTTGCTCGCTAAATAAATAAATAAATAAATGGGAAAGATGCAGAAGATGGTATGCTTAAATTATTCATTTACAGACTTAAAATTAAGTAGAGTTACCAACTGTGATAAGAATGATCTTGGTTTTCTAAAACACAAATGACAGAGGTAGGCTTTAGTTTATTCTAAGGCATGCATAGATTCTCAGAGCTGAGAATTAGTTTGCCTTTCCATTGTTAAAAGATTATGGGGTAAGAAACTTAGCAACTAACTGAAAAGAAAAAATATAGAATATCTGTTACCATCCCAAAGTTTTCAGAAACTTCTTTATTTTAATTCGCTTCCACAAGAAAAAAAACAGGAATAGAATGCTAAGAAACCAAAAAATCTAGTTTTACATGGTCTTTTGGTCTATATGAACTGTTTCCTGGGCATCTAGGTGAAGTGCTAGGTGACTGTAATGGACCACTCTACTATATACAGAGTCTGGGTCCCTCTTCTTTAGCTGCTGGAACTTGAGTATTTTCTCTCAAAATATTGAAGCTTGAGTGAGTGATGCCAAAAGGTATGGATACTTATAAATAGATTTTTTTTTACTTTTACTGTTGATCCTATTGCAGATGTCCCCAATTTCTCCCCCTTTGCCCCCCTACTCCCAGTCCAGACTCTTCCTACCTTCTGGCCATCACCACACTGTTGTTTGTGTCCATGGGATATATATGAATATATAATATACATATTATGCATAAAATATATAATATATATGCAATATATACATGTTTTTTTTTGGCTAATCCCTTCACCTTCTTTCATCCAGTCCCCTCTGATAGCTGTCAGTCTGTTCCATGTATCCATTCCTCTGCTTCTATTTTGTTCATCAGTTTATTTTGTTCATTACATTCTATGTATGTATAAGTGAGATCATATGGTATTTATCTTTCTGTGACTGGTTTATTTCACTTAGTATAATAATTTCCATGTCCATTAATGCTGTTGCAAAAGGTAAGATAGCCTTCTTTTGTATGGCTGTGTAGTATTCCATTGTGTGTGGGGGATCTTGCAGAGTGAAATGTTGTGGGAGTGCCATGGGCTGTGACTTCAGATGTGTTCTTTGCTAAACAGGTTCCATTAGTTCCTTGATTAGAGTAACTGGTCTCATTTCCAGAATTCTGGCTGACTCTGTGAGCTAGCTATATGGTATCCTTCTAATGAACTTGTTTTTCTGATCAAGTCACTCCAGAGTTGGTTTGTGTTTTCTTAAAAATTAAGAACCCTAATTGATAAAGTTTCCTTGAGAGATTATTTCCTGAGAAAGGTTTTTCAAGAAATGGCCTAAAGAAAGAGACATAAAAACAATAGGTGCCTCAGACTTGGAGAAAGGGACTTCTACCCAAAGGTTCAAATGCACAGAAAGACAGTTCTGGAAATACATCTTCTAGTAACCAAAAAGATTGAGTAATTCCGAGAGTTGCCAAGTGAGACACTTTATGCTTCCTGTTGTTTTAACTTTATTTAAATTCTATCTGAAATGATTTAGTGCAATGGATTTCAGGATGTCTTTGAGAGTTTGCTTTAAAAAAATCCCTGGGCCTTACTCCTAGAGTTTCTGATTTCCAACTTTAGGGTGGTGCCTGAGAATTTGAATTTCTAACAAGTTTCCAGGTGATGCACTTTGAGAACCACTAGTTTAGTACACTCAGAAACCCAGAATCAAGCCAACCTAAGGCTCTAATGAACTAAAACATGCAGAACCCTGGAAGAAACTGCTAGAGTTGGCCTGAATTAGAATGCTGGCTTTTTTACTTACTACTAGTTAGGGGACCTTGGAAAAGTTCTCTATGTGTCATAGATTCCTTATCTATTATGTTAGAAGCTCCCAAATAGTATTCTGTATTTCAGCTAAATCTGTATTCCCTGAGACATATGTTAAAATTCACATTCTTGGGCACACCCACTCCTGACCTACTGAACCAGAGTTTTGTAGGCCAATCTGATATTCAGCCAGGTTTAGGTACTTCTATGCATTATCCTTCTCTCTTAAGTGGAACATAAGAGTATAATTTAGCTTTCCCTGATGACTCAGGCTCATCTTAATGACCATCGATTACTGTACCGTAGTTTTAACTGTTTTGTCTTGTTGCTGTCTCTCACATCTTTGTACAGTTTTGTCCTTGCCTCTGGGGTATCCCCACCTACATTTCTAATTTTCACTGACTAATGTGCTGTGGTATGATTAATCAGATTGCTGGCACCATCAGGATTGGGAGGAATATCTGAATCAGGAAGCTTTCTTTGCATGGCACCTAACAAGAGTACCTGGAACCCACTGGCTAAGGCATAGAGCTGAGGCTTTCTGGTTCATAGCCATGTTTTTGGATAGGTGGCACCATCAGAAACCTGGGCTCCAGAAAAACTAGATATTGCTGCACCAATCTTGCCTTTGTGCGTGGCTGAACACCATGATCAGAGCAGCACACAATTCCAGATCTGATAAAAATCGTCCAGCCTCTCCTAACATATACAGGGTATAGTCAACATTTCAATTCAGGTACAAATAATATCATCACATATCACCTTCTTATTACTGGTTTCCCATAGAAATAGTCAAAGATTATTTTAATAATATAATTTTAATATTTCAATATTAAAATCTCCTAATGATGGGAGCATATTTGTTTTTCATTTGGAGATCAATTTCTAGACATTGAAGCTAAATTGAGGGGGACATCTTAATTATTTAGATGTTTTCAACTTAAATGCTTCAGTTTTTCAATTTTCTGCATTTAGAAAGGCCTGTGCTTGGTGATTCCTCACACAAAGTGACAACATTTATCTCAGCCACCGTAAACTTAGTGAAGGGAAGTGCTGATAGAATCCATTTTAAATTCTATTTCTCATGGTTTCATGCCACCTTCAGGTTTAAAAATTTCTTCCCCCAAATCTAAAATCTGTAACAATACTTAACTTCACATATGCCCTTTGTTCCCATAGTAAAATAATTTTTCTTGGTAATTTTACAAGGGCCACTGCAGACCCCACAAGCGATGATGATGACATTTTGCCTTTTGCCATGTACTGCTAATTATTACCTTCAGACAAAATGGTTCAGAAACAGACTTAGGTGAAATGCATTAGAAAAATTATGTATTTGCCCTCTGGGGACCCCACCCCCTTTATGAAAACTCTTGCCAATCAATCCACAGAACAGAATCTGATTCAATTCTGGGGCGACATTTGGCTGCTGTTGATGTTCAAGGAAAGAAAGATGCTTCATGTTCTGGTGCCAATAAGGGAGATAGAAGAAAATGGGAGTTCCATCTAGGGGGCAAAAAAAGAAATATGTGTATGTATATCTATGTGTTCTGTATTTTGGCTCTACTTGCTTCAAAGATTGTTTATTTTTCTTTTTTTCCTTTCATTTAAAAAATACCTTCCAGCTTCTTAACATGTTTTTCAAAGTAGAGGCTGGAAGGCATAATAAAATGCAAGCAGGGATATGCTCTTTGAATAGAGTGAAATAATTAATGTAAGAATGCTTCCATTTGGGCATTTTTTTATGAAGTGAAATATGTTATTTTTGCTTTTAAAATGGAGGTAATTTGTTACACAAAAGTGGTGTTTTCTTTAATCTGAAAATAATACTAATTATAACACTATTTGGGAGCTGAAGTTTTGAAGCCTGAAATTCCTTTTGTAGTTTGAAATTGCTTAGCTGCCATAAGTAAACTGGCTCTGCTCCCTGAATATTGTCACTCATTCTGGCATTGTCCCTGACCCTGTACCCAGCCACTGCCCTCCCAAGGTTTTCTGTGAAATGCCTACTTGCCCCCTAGGTTTTGGGCTGCTGGTAGTCAGTCCTGTTAATTTAATGTATTCCCTTTGCCATTAGGTAATGCTACTCAAGCTATCCACAATACTTCTTTGTTCAGGCAGAGAAGGTTGTGTGGTAGGTAGACAAGTAATATATTCTTTGCAGAACTTTTGGTCAGAGAGTGGGTGATCATTTAGCCATAAAAAGGAGGAGAGGAAGCATTTCTCTTTTCTTTCTGGACAGCTCTGGGACACCCCAGTGTGACACTCCATTGTTATTTCTCAGGGACCAGAAGAGACATTTCATTAACCTCCTAGATGGTTTCTTTGGGGCAGAATTGTGGTCCCTAATTTGTTGGCATTTGTCCCTAGTTTGTTTGTTTGTTTGTCTGAAAACAGACACTTTTCAGAATCACAAAAAGATGAGGAGGCATTGAAGTCCAATAAACTGTTGCTTCCACAACCTGGAATGCTCCCACAACCTGGAATGCTCCCAAATTTTAGAAAACCCCTAAAACAGGCCTCGCTTCCATATGGACTTTGGGTGCACATTGAGAAGAACAGTAAAGATCCTAAATCGGACACAAATTTCTTTCTACTCTCTGCAAATAACAGGTTTCTAATGATTAGATATCATTTAGGGTTATAAAATAACAAGAAGCATACATGTTATGCTTGTATGGAGTCTCTGCCTCCAGTTTTTACCTAGAACTCCTGGAACCCCTTGAAAATAGGGGTGTAAGGGAGTCTTTTGTTCTAACATTGCCTCTTTGATTCTGGTTCCTGACACAGAGCTCCTAAAACATTTGTATTTTCCTCAGGGCTAGGATAGAACTGTTTGAGACAGAGCTCCTAAATCTCTTAGAATGTCCTGGACAATGAGAATATTTCTGGTCTAATGAGGTGGCTGTGGATTGGCTACTGGATGACTGCAGGATGGGGGCTGGTCACCAGAATTAATTAGAGGCTGGAAACTTTCAAATCCACCTCACACTCTCTGAGGAGGGGAGAGAGAAGGGGAAATCAAGTTAATGACCATAGATGCCTATGTGGTGAAGCCTTCATAAAAAATCCCAAAAGTGTGGGGTTCAGAGAGCTTCTGGGCTGGTGAACACATTTACCTGTAGGGAGGGTGGCACACCCCAATTCCACTGGGACAGAAGCTCCTCTACTTAGGACCCCTCTGGACCTCATTCTTTCTATCTCTTCATCTGTATGTTCATCTGTAATACTTTATATATCCTTTATTATATAATAAATTGATAAATGTATTTCCCTGAATTCTGTCAGCTGTTCTAGCAAGTGGTCAACTCCAAGAAGAAAGGTCATGGAAACATATGATTTGTAAACTGGGGACTTTGTGATTAGTGTTTGAAGTGGTATTCAGTCTTACAAGACTGAGCTTATAATCTGTGGGGTCTGAACTAACTCCAGTTAGTGTCAGAATTGAATTAAATTATAGGACACCTCGCTGATGTCACAAAGAATTGCTTAACTTCTGGAAAAGCAGATGTCAGAGATGTTGTGAGTGTGTGCATAAAGAAGAGAGACACAGGAGAGGTGTGTTCCAAAACAAGTGTCATTTTTGAGGATCAGTGCAATGCATATACATAGACATATGCATAAAAGTTTGTGAATTTTTAAAGGAATTTATATATATCTTCACCACCCAGGACCACAGTTCCTCCAAAGGTTTTGGTTAAGAATAACTGTTTACTGTTCCAAAAGACCTACCTATTGCATTCTTCTCTGTCCCCATTGTATGTGGTACTCATCAGCACTCACAAATTTCTTGATTTCCCTGCAACATTACATGCTTGGTCCTGCCTACAGCCCTTGACTTAGCTAGTCTTACATCTAGAATGCCCTTTCCCAAGAATGACTGCATTCCACTTGGCTGTTGGCACAGTTTCTACTTCTTCAGAAAAGCATCCCTTGACCACTTTAACACAAAATGATGGCACCCTTTCCTTATCACACCATTCTGCTTAATCATCTTTAGAAAACTATTATTGTATAAAATACCTGCTAATGTATTTGTTTCCTTGCATGTTGTCTATCTCCCTTCCTCTTTACTAAATAGTAAGTAAGCTGCATGCAAGCTACTGAATCCCAGCCCTGATAATTGTACCTGACTTAATATAGATGGTTCATGAGCTAATTAACATAAAAATTGAGGAAGTGTCAGAAATATTATATTTTCATCTTTACAATTTTGTTATACTTAAGAATAAAAAATAAATTTAAAATAAATATTTTCTAGGATGGGATTTTCAACCTCAGCACTACTGACATTTTGGGCTGGACAATTGTCTGTTGTTGGGGACTGGCTATACACTGTAAAATATTGAGCAGCTTCCCTGGCCTCTACCCACTAGATGCCAGTGGCACCTTTTTGGTTATGACCACCAACAATGTCTCCAGATATTGCCAAATGTCCCCTACGGGACAAAGTTAACCATGGTTGAGAACCACTGTGTTAGGACATTGAGGGGACAGTTCAATACTGCAGATTTTCTGACTCCTCTACTTAGATTTGCATTACTTAAGTGGCATGGGAGATTGATGTCTGAAACACAACTGAGAAATCTAAAAGTTAAGAGTCTAGCCTTGGCTGGTTTTGCTCAGTTGGTTAGAGCATCACCAGTAAACTGAAAGGTTGTGGGTTTGATCTCTGGACAGGGCATTTGCTTGGGTTGCGAGTTCAGTCCCTAGTAGGGGTTCATACAAGAGGCAGGTAATTGATGTTTCTCTCGCATCATTGTTTCTCTCCCTCTCTCTTTGCCTCACTTCCCCTCTCTCTAAAATGAATAAGCATGCCCTCATGTGAGGATTAAAAAATAAAAATAAAAATAATAAAAGCTGAGAGTCTAGGATAAGGAATCTATGGTTTGAGAAATAACTGTACTCCAAAATGTCATTAGATCAAAGGAGGTATAAAGGTTTCCTGTTGACCTGATATAGGACTTTTGTATGAGGCAGCTGCCTTGGACCCTCCAAGGGGCATAAGAGTGCTTTAGTAGAAGAAAGTTGGGAGTGGACCACTGAATGCCAATGATGTGGAGAAGGTGTTCAAAGCAACCAACTGGAACTGAGCTCCATGCACCATGTTAAATGGGTTTGAGAGAAGAGACACCTACTGAATGAAGAATCTGTTAAGAACTCACAAGAACACTCATCAGAGGAAGGGTCAACTTTAAACCCTGCCAAGCCCACAGAACACTCATTCTGGGTCATCATGACAGTATCCCTCAGGTGAGAACATTTCTGCATCCTTTCCTTCTCCTTCCAGTTCTGCTACATTGAATCTGAAGTGAGCTAGCCGGATTATGAGGAATAGAAAGTTCAAGACTGGGAAAGAATGAAGTGGACCATAATGCCTTCCCCAGCTGCAGGCTTCCTTTAAAGAAGCTTCAAATTTATAACAATTGTTATGTGACTATTATATATGAATGGATATTCAAATTATTACATTTTATGCATGGTTTAACCATCATTAGAAAAGGCTTGAAACTTTCTGAGCTCCCATTCAGGGAAGATTTTCCCCATTAATAAAATAAATTTGTTTTATGAATAAACTTCATGATAATTCATGTGCTCATTTGGCTTTTTTATTCTCTAGGGTTGTCTGTAGGTTATCAATGACTAAAATATAATATACAATAAATAATTATGTAATTATGTGCTTTAACATGATCTCTCCAAAATTCTGTATATTTGTGGGCACTTATCTGCCCTGTGACCACTGAGGACATGGATTTTCTGTTTATTCAAGTTACCAAAGAATGAAATGAACTGCAGCCTCAAAACACTTTGAAGTTCTTACTAATTATTTTCCTTTAGTTTGATGAGAGTATAAGCTTTTCTACTTGATATCAGAGTATAATACTTGTTACTTCCTGTTCTCCCCTATGGCTGGTCACCTCCTCTAGCAATCTCTTCCAAATGGCATCTCTGATGTTATGCAGCAGTTTATATAGCTAAACTCAGCTTTAGTTTCCCATTGGGGCTTGTAAAGTAAAACACTGTAATCATCTGGTCTTGCTTTAAACTGGCAGGATGTGACAGAGAATCTATGACCTAGGAGAAGGCCAGTGTCAACTAACTGTGACATTCCATCAAAATGAGCATCCTTAACATTATGAAAAGTTACTATCTGCATGGATGATAAAGTATGGGTATGCTGACAAGCTCTTGCTTAACTGAACTCATTGGCCTTGGTGTGTTTCATGCCAATTCATTGTTTTATAACAGATTGGCTCACACTGAAAATGAAGATTCAATTTGAAATTTTATTGTTAAGCTTTAAGTTCCATGTAGGTATTGTGGGCTCCTCTGGTGATAGGAGCTAACTGAAGTTTATACTCCCATTTGTCTGTGTCTATCAGCCATGATTTTATGTTGACACATCCACATCAGTCTCCCACACCTTTCCAGCACTGCTTCACATTAAAATAACTTATTTTCAGACTCTAATGAAAATTGGTGACTGGTGTCCAATACCTGCTATGCTTTCTAGTAGAGTGAATTTTTGGGTATCAACCTATTTGACTTTCTTTTTACACTTGATGACATTTATCCTATTTTATGTCATAACTTGAATCTGAACAGAAGGAGAGCAAGGTCTTGTAAAGGGTAACACAGAATACCACTCCCAAGACAGTCAAGTAAATAACTGCCAAATTTCTCTTTAGCATTAAAGCCTACCAGTTCTGAGGTCTTTCATCATTGTTAACATAAATGATTACAAGTTTGAAATGAGTCTCAGGAGAGAAGTGCAAGAAAAAATAAGATACACTTGACCTGAGGGAACATGATGAGCTACTGAATCCTAGACTTGACCAGAGTGGAACTACAAGGGAAGTATTTATTTAGGCCAAGAAGTGCTTGCAATTTATAGGCAGAACCATCAAATCACCTCAGGAATTTTGACAACTATTCCAGCTGTATCTCTGAAACTTTAAGTAAATTGGATCCTATATGCAAAGCTATCTCATCTTCTATGATGGAATATCTTTATTTACTTTTGAAAGTACTGTAATAGGTACATGAAGTTCATTGGATTATTTCAGTTTTCTTTATTTATGCTCTTTTAAGGCAAGTGAATGGGCAAGAGTAAATTTTTCTATAAATGAGTGAACTCATAAATAATGACCTAGAATGTATAAAAACCATTATTCACAGAGATGTTTTTTAGTAAATATAAATTTTCAGTGTTTTTATGTGTACAGTATAGATTTCTTAAGCCTTGGGCCATTATCCAGCAGAGTGTCAGGTGTGTGATGGAGTCTATTGTGCTCCATACTGGTTTAAAAGCTTCCTAATGGTAAGCTACAAGACTAATGGCATGCTGTCAATTCTACCATCAATTCCTCAGCTGGTTTCTCTTTTCCTGTTTTGGAAGCTATCCATTCCTCCCTTTCATTTGTAGAAAGAACAAAGCCACCTACTTCTATTAGGAGTTTTTATTTTTTTGTATCATTTGTTGTAATAGTATTGCGTGGCTGCAATAGCTCACCATGATCAGCTTCTACATTGACACTTTTTGCCAAAATTTCAATATGGAACAACCAAGAACTTTAGGCACGTGAAATGTCAGAAACATCATAACAATACATATGTGGGTTCTATATTATTATTACTCTTAGTGAGTCTTTCTATGTGACTGGTGTTCTATTAAGTGGAGGGAGAAATGTGTTTGTTGCTTCTCAGGAAGTATACACTATAAATCTTTCTGAGTGACAGAACTGTTTGAAAGATTCTGACCACCTCACAGCACAGCAGCTGATTTTATTCTGGTGAATATTATGGAATGTAGCAGATATCTTTTATTTCCCTCTCTAGACCTTCTCTTTCCATACTTGTGCATCTGCTCTCTGCTCTGGGAAGATTATCTTTTACTTTTTAGTTGGGCCAACCTGAACCCCCATCAGGAGCATGGTGAGAGTGAGGAGTGTGAGGTCAGGTATGGGTTTCTGATTTCCTGGTTCCTTTTCTGTGAGTCACCTTGAGTAGGCCGTATACCCGCACAGAGGCATTTGTTCCTCCAGGCGGTTCATTCTCTGTAGTTCTCTCCTTCCACATTCTGAGAACCAGTTTCTCTGCCTGTTTCTTCAGGCCTGGGGTAGTACCAACCAGGATGCCAGCAACCCCAGTTAAATTCCATACATATGCCTTTGAAAATTTCCTTTGTAAATCAACCTTTCTTAAATTGTCTTATTTTGAGTATCCCATCTGTTTCCTATTTTTATGTTTTCAGATACATGGGGGCAGTAGAAAATTGGAAAGATATTCCTGAGAAATCAGGAATAATTTGTTTGTAAGTAAACCTAATTCAAAGGGTGACTTGCAGGCAATGAATAATGAATAAGTTCCAAGTACAACTCCACCATTAGATCAAAGAATGTAAAGTTTTTAGAAAGATAACAAATATCTTCAAATATATGATAAACTATTTTATGGAGAATGTATTTGAGTAAGGTGATTTCATAGAAAGCACAATCTGTAGCATATTGATATATGAGGGTGGTAGACTTTGCTTTAGTATAATTAAGCATTTGTTGATACTTTTTGGAAACAAAATGAACTGCCTCATCAGGAAATATTTTACTATATAGTTAATTGAAGTAGTAACAGGAGGATTTTTTGAGATAAGAAGAATAAATTATTATATTGGAAGAAGTCTTCGAATATATATCTTTAAAATTGCTTCCAACTCTAAGCTTCTGTGTTTCTGTGACCTCATTGTAACCCAAATGCAATGTGGAGCTTTTTATGGTCATTTTGGGATCATGATGAAAGAAACAGAGACCATAAATTACAATACAAGTTAAAAGTAGCTACAATTTTTAATAAACATTGCTTGGATGCCATTAATAGATATTTAATCAGTTATTTACATCGAAAACTTCTTAAATTCTCATTCTTCCATCTCTATTTTTTTTCTCTCTCAAATCTGCTACTAAGTTTTCTGTCTATTCTCAAATCTTTTCATCGATATTCTCCTAGTTACCATATTTACTAAGATGTTCTTTTCTTACTAACCCACCCAACTTTTGTTCTCCATTTCTTTTTCTGTGCTGAAAGATAATGTTCTATATGTTGTTGATTTTTCTCTGCACTGTCTACTCTTGAATACACAACAGGAAGAACATAGCATTAGAAAGTGCTGTGTTGACAGTGTCTAGTTGGTAAGAAAAATGTGGTAGTATTCGATAAAGAAGAACAGGAAGCTTTGATTTATTAATTTTTTTTTGTTCCCATCACATTAGCTTCTCAAACAGATAACCTTGAATATTAGTGCATTACCTTAAACATATGATTATGTAAGAATTTGTTAAGGAAGACTTTTTAATGGAAGTAAAATACTGACAAAATGGAATTTGAAGCTGATCATCACAAAGTTTTAAGTAAAGCATTTTTAATTGAATTGAAATGGCAACTTTCCATGCATTTATGTTCTATCATTTTATTTACTGTCTGCATCCCACTACTTTGGGTAACTTCTCCTATGCCTCAATTTCCCCCATCTAAATGATAATAACAACAATAATAGTATCTACTTTATGGGGGATACTGTGAAATTTAAATGCTACATCTTTATACAACCCTTAGCAATGCGTGTCACATAGTAATGACTCATCAAGGGTCATTATTATTATGCTATTACCATTACCATTTTTATTGTAAGTATTATTATACCTATACAGCATTATATTCTATACATATTAAGTATTAGCTAGAAGTTTTTTAAAAAGTTAATGTAAATTTTTTATTATACTTATGGTAAAGACTGGTTATTTAACTAATTCTTCCTCTTACTATATTGTATTTTCTAGTCCCTTCCTACAGTTAAGCATGGCCCTACCTCTGAGATTTATCCCAATAGAATGGGATAGTAAATGATATGAGTAACTTCCATAAATGGCCCATTAAATTCCTTTCATGCCTGTCCTTTCATGATCATTGTCCATCTATGACATGATGAACCTGAGATGGCAACTTTGGCAGCCACATCTTGGGTGATGACAGACACACAACATGGGAGAAGCAATGGGTCCTGGAATCATTGCTTGAAGAAACTCACTAGTATCTCACTAGTATCTCCAATTGAGATACTAGTTTTGGATCTTACATGAGCATAAAATAGATTTCTATCACCTTCAAGCCCATTTATTTATTAGTGGGTTTTTTTTTTTTGCTATTAACACCTGAGCATAGTAATTATTTTTCCCAGTCTAAGCTCCTTGCAAAACCTCTTACCAAAATAATCTTATGGTGTGAAGTTTTTGACATTATCATAAAATGTCAACTACTTTTAATTTTCAAGTGTATATCTTCCTTTTTAAACAAAACTTTTTAAATTTTCACCAGATGATTCATTTATTGATTTTAGAGAGAGAGGAAGGTACAGGAAGAGAGAGAAGCATCAATGTGTGAAAAAAACATCTGTTGATTGCTTCCTACATGCATCCCAACTAGGGTTCAAATCCACAACCCAGGTATATGACCTGACCAGTTATTGGGCCCTCAACATTTTAGTGTATAGGATGACATTCCAACAGACTTAGCCACCTGGACAGGGCTTTATATCTTCTTTTCACTGTAAACATTTAAATTATATTTCCAAGGCTTTCCCCATTTCAACATTTCCCTTAATATTTTTTCTCCTAATTTTGATCATAAATACTTATAGATGGTGGCTGTGTTTGGTGCTCAATACGATGTCTTAGAAGTAGGTGTCAAACTAATATTTTTATTAATAATGAGGGGTAGCAGATAAGTAGAAAACCATGACAAATTTTGTCACAAAGTCCATAAATTTAGTGGGAAGTACATGTGGAAACTATTTTGTTATTTTGTAGATGCAGAAAAAATGTTTCTGTTATAATTTAGTTTTGGTGCAATTTTATATATTTAGTTTCTCTCTTCTTCTTTTTTTTCTTTGCCTTTTTTATAGTTGTTCAAGTTGTCTACATTTTCCCGCCACCACTTTCCCCCACCCGAACCACCCCCATCTCCCACCCTCAATCCTTTCTCGCTTTGACTTATGTCCATTGGTCCTTTATAAATGTTCCTTGACAGCCCTTCCCATTCATTCCCCCATTATCTCCCTCTCTCTTCCCCTCTGGTTACTGTCAGTTTGTTCTTAATTTCAATGTCTTTGGTAATATTTTGCTTGCTTTTTCACTTTGTTGATTAGGCTACACTTAAAAGTGAGATCATATGGTATTTATCTATCACAGCCCCCCTTACTTCACTTAGCATAATGCTATCCAGTTTTATCCATTCACTTGCAAAGGGTAGGAGCTCCTTCTTTCTTTCTGCTGTATAGTATTCCATCATATAAACACACCACAGTTTTTTGATCCACTCATTTACTGATAGGCACTTAGGTTGCTTCCAGCACTTGGCTATTGTAAATTGTGCTGCTATGAACATTGGGGGTGCACAGGTTCTTTAAGATTATTGTGTCAGGGTTCTTAGGATATAATCCCAGCAGTAGAATTGCCAGGCACTTCCATTTTCAGTTTTCTGAGGAAATTCCATACTATGTCCCACAGTGGCTTCACCAGTCTGCAGTCCCACCAACAGTGAACTAGGGTTTCCTTTTCTCCACTTCCTCTCCAACACTTGTTGCTTGCTGATTTGTCCATGATGGTCATTCTCACTGGTGTCAAGTGGTATCTCATTGTGGTTTTAATTTGCCTCTCTCTGATGGCTAGTGATGCTGAGTATCTTTTCATATATCTCTGGACCCTTTGTACATTCTCCTTTGAGAAGTGTTTGTTCAAGTCCTTTGACCATTTTTAATTGGATTGTTTGTCTTCCTGGAGTGGAGTCATGTGAATTTTTTATATTTTGGACATTAAACCCTTGTTGGAGGTATCATTGGCAAATATATTTTCCCATACAATTGGTTCCCTTTTAATTTTGCTGATGTTATCTTTTGCTGTGCAGAAGCTTTTTATTTTGATCAAGTCCCATTTTCTTATTTTTTCCTTTATGTTTCTTGCCTTGTCAAAGGGACATATTGGTGAAAATATTGCTGTGTGGAATATCTAAGATTTTCCTGACTATGTTGTCCTCTAAGACTTTTATGGTATCATGACTTATATTTCAATCTTTCATCCATCTTGAGTTCATTTTGTGTATGATATTAGTTGGTGGTTGAGTCTCATTTTTTGAGTATAGGTGTCCTGATGCCCCCATACCATTTGTTGAATGGATTTTTATTCCATTTCATTCTTCTACCCCTTTGTCAAATACTAATTGACTTGGGTTTATTTCTGGGCTCTCTGTTTTGTTCCATTGGTCTATGTGTCTGTTCTTATGCCAGTACCAGGCTATTTTGATTACCGTGGCCTTATAATACAGTTTGATACCAGATATGGTGATCCATCATACTGTGTTCCTCTTTCTCAAAATTGGTATAGCTATTCAGGGTCATTTATGGTTCCATACATTTTTTTTAAAATGTTTGTTCTATATCTGTGAAATATGCTATTGGTACTTCAATATGGATTGTGTTGAATCTATAAATTGCTTTGAATAGAACGGACATTTTCATGATGTTAATTCTTCCAATCCATGAATATGGTACATACTTCCATTTGTTTGTGTTTTCCTTAATTTCTTTTGTCAGTGTTGTGTAGTTTTCTGAGTATAGGTTTCTTACCTCCTTAGTTAGGTTTATTCCTAGGTGCTTTATTTTTCTTGTTGCAATTGCAAATGGGTTTTTTTTCCT
Source organism: Tonatia bakeri (assembly GCA_004024845.1). Classification (NCBI taxonomy): domain Eukaryota; kingdom Metazoa; phylum Chordata; class Mammalia; order Chiroptera; family Phyllostomidae; genus Tonatia; species Tonatia bakeri. The sequence continues at coordinate 29,318 of PVIA01006957.1, read as the reverse complement.
AGTTTCTGTTTCTGATATTTCATTGTTGGTGTACAAAAATGCCTTTGATTTCTGAATATTGACTTTGGGTCCTGCTGTTTTGCCAAATTCACTTATTAGGTCTAGTAGTTTTTTGGTGGAGTTTATAGAATTTTCTATGTACACTATCATGTCATCTGCAAACAATCAGTTCTGCTTCTTTCCATCCAATTTGGATGGCTTTTATTTATTTTTCTTGTCTGATCACTGTGGCTAGGAATCCCAATACTATTTTGAATACAAGTGGTAAAAGCCAAAATCCTGGGCTTATTCTTGATCATAGTGGGAAAGTGTTTAGATTTTGCCCATTAACTATGATGCTGCCTGTATGTTTTTCATATATGGCCTTTATTATGTTGAGGAATGCTCCCTCTATTCCCACTTTGCTGGGTGTTTTTATCAGAAATAGATGTGGTACCTTATCAAATGCATTTTCTGCATCTATTGAAATGATCATGTGATTTTGTCTCTGCTTTTTTTAATGTGATGCATTACATTTATTGATTTGCGAATATTATATCATCCTTGCATTCCTGAGATGAATCCTACTTGATCATGTTGTATGATCTTTTTGATATATTGCTGGATGTGGTTTGCCAATATGTTTATGAGGATTTTAGCATTTCTCATCAGGAATATTAGCCTGTAGTTTTCTTTCTTTGTTGAGTCTTTTTGTGGTTTGGGGATTAAGAGTTTAAGAGTCTTCCCTCTTCTTGGATTTTTTAGAATACTCTATGAAGGATGGGGTTAACTCTTTCTAATTGTTTTGGGAAACTTTCCTGTGAAACCATCTGGGCCAGGGCTTTTGTGTCCTGGAAGATTTTTGATTGCTGCTTGTATTTCATCAGCTGTTATTGGTCTTTTCAGGTTTTCTACTTTTCCTTCATTGAGTTTGGATGATTTTATTTTTCTAAAATATGTCCATATCACATAGGTTTTCAAATTTCTTGGCATATAGTTGTTCATGATAATTTCTTACAATCCTTTGTATTTCTGTGGTATCAGTTGTAATCTCTCCACTTTCAATTTTGATTGTGTTTATTTTGGTCCTCTCTCTTTTTTTTTTGATGAGCCTATTTAAAGGCTTGTCAATTTTGTTTATCTTTTCTAAAGATCCAGCTACTGGATTTATTGATCCTAAGAATTGTTTGCTTAGTCTCTATATCATTCAATTCTGCTCTGATTGTGGTTTTTCCTTCCTTCTACTTGCTCTGGGCTGTCTTTGTTGTTGTTCCTCCAGTCCTCGTAGAGGTAGAGTTAGGCTGTTTATTTAAAATATTTGCATCTTATTTAGGTAGGCCTGTATTGCAATGAACTTCCCTCTCAGCACTGCCTTCACTGTGTCCCATAAGCTTTGGACTGTTGTGAGTTCATTTTCACTTTGTTTCCAGAAACTTTGTGATTTCTTCCTTGATCTCATTCTTAACCCATTCATTGTTTAATATCATGATATTCAATCTCTATGAGTTTGAGTGTTTGGAGGTTTTTTTCCCTTGGGGTTGGTTTCAGTCCCTTGTGGTTGGAGAAAATGCTTAATATAATTTCAAATTTCTTGAATTTGTTGAGGCTTGTTTTGTGTCCTATTATGTGGTCTATCTTTGAAAATGCTCCATGTGCATTTGAAAAGAATGTGTATTTGGTTTCTTTGGGATTAAAGTTTCTATATATATCATTTAAGTCCATTTCATCTAGGGCCACAATATCTTTGTTGATATTTTGTTTGGAAGATCTGTCCATTTTTGACAGTGGGGTGTTAAAATGCCCTAATATAAGTGTGTCTTTGTCAATATCTTTGTTGACATCCTCCAAGATTTTCCTTATGTATTTGGGTTCTCCTATGTTGGGTGCATATATGATTATAATGTTTATGTCTTCTTAATGGAGTCTTCCCTTGAAGATTATGAAGTGTCCTTCTGCATCTCTTTATGATCCTTTTTTTCAAGTCTATTTTGTGCAATATTAATGTTGCTACCCCAGATTTTTTTCCCTGTTCATTAGCTTGGAAAATTTTTTTAACCCTTGCTTTTATTCTGTGTAGGTCTTTTGTTCTAAGGGGGGTCTCTTGTAGGCAGACTATGTGTGGACCATGATTTCTTATTCATTCAGCTATTCTATGTCTTTTGATTGGAGCATTTAATTCATTTACATTTAAGGTTATTATTGATAGGTACTTATTCACTGACATTTTTTTGTACCTGTGTTTCTCTCTCTCTCTCTCACTGTTTTTCTTCCTGTTCTTAAAGCAGCCCCTTTAGTATCTCTTGCACAACTGGTTTGGTGGAGGTGTGTTCTTTGAGGCTTTTTTTGCCTGGGAAGCTCCTTGTTTGGCCTTCCAGTTTAGTTGATAGCCTTGCTGAATAGAATCATCTTGGTTGCATGCCATTGTTTTTCATTAATTGGAATATTTCTTGCCATTCTCTTCTAGCTTGTAGCATTTCCATTGAGAAGTCAGCTGCTAGTTTTATTAGAACTCCCTTGTATGTTACTTCCTGTTTTCTTTCGCTGCCTTTGAGATTCTATCTTTGTCTTAGAATATTCCCATTTTAATTATAATGTGTCTTGAAGTAGGCCTCTTTGGGTCCCTCTTGAATGAGACCCTCTGTGATTCCTGGATTTGTAAGACTTTTTCTCTCATCACATTAGGGAAGTTTTCCATCATTACTTTTTCAAACAGGTTTTCTAACTTCTCCTTCTGATATTCCTACTATATGGATATTATTATGGTTCATGTTGTCCTGCTGTTCCCTTAACAACTCTTTTTCTTTCTGAGTTTTTTTTCTTTCCTGCTCTTTCTAGTTATTTTTCTACCTTGTCCTCCAGCTCAGTGATTCGATCTTCTGTTTCATCTAGCCTGCTTTTGATTCCTTCTACTGTGTTCTTCAATTCAGAAATTGTATTCTTCATTTTCTCTTTGTCCTTCTTGATAGTTTCTATTTCCTTTTTCATGTTAATATAGTTTGCAGTGAGCTCATCATAATTTCCATGTAGTTTTTGGTAATTTCCTGTGAGCTCATTGAGCTTCCTCATAACCATTACTTTGAAATCAACATCTGAGAGGTGATTTGCCTATATTTCATTTAGCATTCTTTCTGAGGCTTCCTCCTTTCCTCTTATTTGGGGATTGTTTCTTTGTCTTCCCATTGTTTATGAGAATCTTCTTGTTTTCCTCAGCTTATTAAACTGACCTGTTCTGACTCCCTGATTTTGTGGTATGAACTTCTATGGCATGAAACTGGTGAGATCAGTGTAGCAGTCTCCTTGATCTTCTCAACTTGCTGCTCTTGGGATACCATTTATATTGGCTCTCTGCATATATTTGGGTTTTGGTTGTTGTTGGTCATTCTTTGGTGGATACTAAGCTCCAGCTGGTTGACTGAGGGACACTCAGCTCACCTTGTCTTGTATACTGTTTTGTAGGTGTTGCCAGAAGAAAACCACAAAGCACAGGCAACAAACCCACATCCGCAAAAATTTCCCCCGCACCTGAAGTCTCAGTATCAACAGCAAATTAATCAGTATTAATAAGGGTATAAAGAGATTAAGACTATTATAAGAAAGGAGAGAAAAAAACTATAGTATAAATTCTACTGACTTAATATGCACAGACCTGCTGGACAAGAAATGAATGTTAAAAAGTTTTGCAGGAAAGAAGATATCAGTAATCATGGAGAAGACCAGACCAGAGTCAATTTCATCTTGGTAGCCCTTAGTATTTAGCACTGTTTCTTTCTTTTTGAATGGGCATCTGGCACTATCAGATGTTGAAGTCTGGCCTTAGGCAGCCTGCTCTGAGACTGCCAGAGATTCGTTGTCAATAGCTGTCTCTTTCAGTTGTTAATTAATCATTTTGCATTCAGAAGTCAGGCTTAAGCCCCATAAGATGGCACAGAATTCCTCCTGGGGTTGGGGCTGTTGTTTCCTCTCAGGCTGTTGCTTAGAGGGGAGTGGTATACCTGAGGAGAATGGCTGCTGCCCTATGGGAGATGACTCAGCACTGGGATCCCAGCAGTTGCTGTCTCAGTTCTCTCCCTTAAGCCTCCATCCCCCACATCTCTTCTCTTGGGTCTCTAATCTCCTTTGTCCCTCCTTTGACATGGATTTACATCTGTGGCTATCTGCTTTAGTTATTAATCTAGTCTCTTTGCAATCAGCAGTCAGGCTTAATTACCACAGAGTCTGGGCAGAGTCTCTCTTGGGGGCAGGGCTGTTGTTTCCCCTCAGGCTGCTGCCACTCAGATGGGAGGTATCTGCCTGAGCACAAAGGCTGCTGCCATTTGGGGGATGACTCACTACTGGGTTCCCTGTAGCTACTCTCTCTGCACTCTCCCTAAAGCTTCCATCCCTAGTCTGTCCTTAGGTGTCTGTAGCCCACTCTGCTTCTGCCTTTTCCAGAACCCTAGGTAAGTGAAAGCAAATGAAAATACATGCATTGGCCCTTTAGACGGTTCTTTCTTTTTCCAGTTATCTGTCTCTGGAAGAGCAACCCTAGCGCTTTTCACTGCTGGTTGTTATCTGTGTACTTTTTGTGTTCTGGTGTTCTGGGCTGGGCATCCCAGCTTAGGGTTTAGACCCTATTCTTCTCAGAGGGTCTAGCCCACTGCTTAACTACCCCTCTGGTGCTACTGTCTGTGGGTGCTCAGCCAGTCCTCTCGAGTCTCCACCACACACCTTACCAGATAGGTTGTGCTGAAGCTGGTTCTTCCGTGTATCTGATTCTTCTGTCTGTGCTGGATTTCATCACGCTCTCTTTCTGCATCTTTTGATATGATCATGTGGTTTTTATCCTTCATTTTGTGTATGTGGTGAATCACATTTTTTGATTTGCAAATGCTGTACCAATCTTGTATTCCTGGAATAAATCCCATTTGATCAGGATATATGATCTTTTTTGATGAATTCCTGCATTTGAGTTGTTAATATTTTGTTGAGGGTTTTAGCATCTATGTTCATCAGGGATATTGGCCTATAATTTTCTTTCTTTGTAATGTCTTTATCTGGTTTTGGAATCAGGATAATTCCTAATTCCTATGCTGAGCCCATAACCTGATTCCTAATTCCTAATGCTGACCTCATAACCTGAACTCAGGAGCATTCCTTCCTGTTGTATTTTTTTGAAATAGTTTGAGAAGGGGAGGTGTTATTTCTTCTCAGAATGATTGGTAAAATTCCCTTGTGAAGCCACCTGGTTCAGGGCTTTTGATTGTCAGGAGTTTTTTTGATTATTGCTTCAATTTCACTGGGTATAAGCTGTCCATTCATATTCTCTGATTCCTCCTGATTTAGTTTTGCAAGACTGTGTGTTTCTAGGAATTTATGTATTTCTTTCATGTTGTCCAGTTTGTTGGCATTGTTTTTCATGATATTTTCTTACAGCCCTTTGTATTTCTTGGTGTCAGTTGTTATTTCTCCTCTTTCATTTATGACTTTATTTATTTGAGTCCTCTTTTTTCCCAGTGAGTCTGGTTGAAGATTTATCAATTTGTTTTATCTTTTCAAAGAATGAGTTCTTGGATTCATTGATCTTTTGCATCATTTTTATAGTCTATTTTGTTTATTGTTTCCTTCCTTCTCTTCACTTTCAGTTTTGTTGTGTTTTTTTTTTTCCAAATTCCTGTAAGTGTAGTTAGAGTGCTTATTTGTGCTTTTTCTTGTTTTTTTTTTTGTTTTGTTTTGTTTGTTTTTTGTTTTTGTTTTGAGATAGGCCTGTAAATGCTATGGATTGCCCCCTGAGGATTGCTTTCCCTGCATGCCACAGATTTTGGATTGCTGTGTTCTCATTTTCATTTCTTTTGAAACATCTTTTGATTTCTTCTTTGATCTCTTTGTTGACCCATTCATTGTTTAAGAAATTGTTATTTAGCTTCCATGCCTTTGTATATTTTTCAGTGTTCTACTGGTGATTAATTTCTAGTTAACAGCATTGTGGTCAGAAAAGTTGCTTGACATAATTTCAAGTATCTTGAATTTATTGAGACTTGTTTTGTGTCTAACATATGTGCTCTATCCTAGAAAATGTTCCATGTGCATTTGAGAAGTATGTATATTCTGCTGCTTTTGGGTGCAATGCTGTGAAGATATCAATTAAATCTGTCTGATCTAGATTGTCATTTAAGGCCACTATATCTGTGTTAATTTTCTATCTGAAAGATCTATCCATTGAAATCAATGGGGTGTTAATATCCCTGACTATGACTATATTTCTGTCAATCTCTCCCTTTTTGTTCATCAAGATTTGCTTTATATATATAGGTGCTCCAATATTGAGTGTAAAAATATGCATAACTAGGGTTATGTCTTCTTGTTGGAATCTCCCCTTTATCATTATGTAATGGCCTTCTTCATCTTTTACTATATCCTTGGTTTTAAAGTCTATTGTGTCAGATAAAAATATTGTTACCCCAGATTTTTTTCCCTTTCTATTTGTATGAGATTTTTTTTCCATCTATTTACTTTTACTCTGTGTATCTTTTGATTTGAGGGTGGTCTCTCAGAGGCATCAAATATGTGGGTCTTGTTTCTTATACATTCAGCTACTCTATGTATTTTGGTTGGAGTATTTATACCATTTGCACTTAAGGTGAATATTAATAGGTTAGTATTTAGTGCCACTTTGTAATTGGACTATTTTCCTCCTTTTTTTTTTCTTTCTCTTCTTCTTAAAGCAAACCCTTTAACATTTGTTGCTAAACTGATTTGCTGTTAACATACTCTTTTAGCTTTTTCTTCTCTGGGAAGCTCTTTATTTCTCTGATTTTAAATGGTAGCCTTGGATAAAGTAACCTTGTTTGAATGTCCTTGCTTTTTATCACTTTGAATACTTCACTCAACTCCCTTGTTGCCTGAGATGTTTCTGTTCAGAAATAAGATGACAATCTAATTTGCGCTCCTTCGTAGGTAACTATCTGCACCTCTCCTATGGCTTTTAGGATTCTCTCCTTGTCCTCAAGCCTTGTCATTTTAATTATGATGTGTCTTGTTGTAGGCATCTTTGGGTCCTATATATTCCTATATATTTAGGAATTTCTGAGTTTCCTGGACCTGTGTGTCTTTTTATTTCAACAGGTTGGGAAAATTTTTGGTCATTATTTTTTCAAATAGTTTCTGAATCTCTTTCTTACTGTCTTGTCCTTCTGGTATTCCCATGATGTGAATGTTGTTATGCTTCATTTTGTCCCAAAGATTTCTTAGGCTCTCATTTTTAAATTCTTTTTGTTCTTTTTTGCTGCTCTGCTTGTTTTTTTTTTCTTTTCTATCCTGTCTTCCAAATTGCTGATTCAATCCTCTGCTTCATCTAATCTACTATTTTTCTTTCCAGTGTTTTATTTATTTGAGATATTGTGTTCTTTATTTCGAGTGGTCCTTTTGTATGGTTTCTATGTGTTTTTTCATGTGGTTGAGCATCGTTATAATCATTACTCTAAACTCCCTATATGATAAATTGCTTGCATTCATTTCACCTAGTTCTACTGGAGAATTCTCTTATTCTTTCATTTTGGGCCTACTTTTTTGTTTCTCAGTTTTGGCCTCCACTTTGTATAAGTTTCTATGTAATAGGTAGATCTGCAAGACTCTGGTGCAGGCACAAGACAAACCCTGCTTGTTAGTGGCCCTGGGCAACTTGTTTGGAGCTATCTGTGATCCACAATTTGTGGCTCCCTCTGCTAGGCCTGGGTTTGTGCATAAAGAACCAGGCTGTGCAACAAGGCTGGCTTTTATTGGTACCAGGCCCGGGGGATCTGCCTTTGACTGCAGGCTTTGTGTAGGGTTAATGAGTGGATGTTCTCTAGCTGTACTCCGCAGAAGCAGGGCTTAAGGACCACAGAGTGGGGCAGAGTAATACCTGTGGGCAGGGCTATGCTCCTGTCGGGTTGATTTCACTTGGAGGAAAGTGCTCTGCCTCAGAAAGATAGCTCCTTCCATATGGAGAATGACTCAGCACAGGGTTTCTGTCAGCTATTCCTTCAGTTCTCTCACCAGATCCACCAGAAAGGCCTAGCTTTGATCAATGGAATATAATGAGTATCTGCTAGTTTGCTCCTAGGGGGGAAAAAGAAAACTAGGATGGAAAGACCAAATCACAGAAGTCTCAGAGCTTTGAAGGAAACCTGGAACTATTGAAGAAATTCTGGAACAAACTGAGTTCCCATATTAAAAAATGTTTCATTTTAGTTACTAGTACTTGGGAATCCTAACACAGTGATATAGGAAGATCTAACTATCCATATTTTTGTTAAAGTAACCAGATTAGGCCCAAGATGAAGGGGCATATGTTAACTCCATGTCAGCATACAAATATCTAACTAAATTTCTATGATCTGATCTCTCAGAAAAGGAGAGCATAGTTCAATCATTCATGTTTGCCTGCTCAGCACTAGTTCCTGACTCAGGTATAGGACTTCCTTTTGCTCTATGTAAGAAAAGTGACCCTATGACTTCTGGTCAAGATGGAGGTAGCTAAACATACTTCAATTCCACACACAACTACAGCATAAACTACAACTAGACTACAGAACAAATATCAACATGTTCACCTAGAGTAATCAAGCTGTATGGAAATCTGACAACCAAGGATTTAAAGAAGCCACATTCATCCAGATGGGTAGAAGGGATGAAGACATGGAGTGCATGGAGAGGTGGTGGAATGAGCTACCCCACATTTATGTGTGGTGAATAAAAATCATGAAGGATTTTCCTTGGGAACAAGTGATCCCATCCTCAGATCACACCACCCATCCCAGGGTTCCAGAACCAGGAAAATAAGTCTCCATAATTTCCTGATGTAAAAACAAGTAGGGGTTGGGGCAGCATAAAAAACTGCAGGATTATCAAGTAACTCATTTCAAAGGGCTGACATGAGACTTAGGACTCATATAGACCCACCTCATCAGGGATTTAGCACCAGACAAAAGCTGGAAGGGCACGAGTAGCATATGAGGCAAAGGGGAAGAAGGGAAGTGACTGGCAATAGGGCAAGGGCCAGAAGACAGCTTCCTCCCAGGCAGTCTCCAGAGGCCAGGCAGCAGCATTGCCCCATCTCTGAGCCTTCCCCCACACAAAGTCACAAAGTAGTGAAATAGGTTGCCCAACCCAGGTGATTACTTAAGCTTCTGCCCCACACAATTTCTAGGTGCCTTTTCTAGAATAAACCATACTACTAAGACAGGGAGTCAAAGGAGCTCTACCTAATACACAGAAACAAACACAAGGAGGCTGCCAATTGAGGATATAAAGAAATATGGCCCAAATTAAAACACAGAACAAAACTCCTGAAAAAAAATACTAAACAAAATGGAGATAGCCAACCTATCAGATGCAGAGTTCAAAACACTGGTTATCAAGATACTCAAAGAACTCATTGGGTACAACAGCATAAAAAGAACCCAGGAAGAAATGAAGGTTGCATTAAGTGAAATAAACAAAAATCTACAGGGGACAAAAAAGGGAGTAGATGAAATGAGAATTAAATCAATGATTTGGAACATAAGGAAGAAAAAAGTATTTGATCAGAATACCAAGAAGAAAAAAGAATTCAAAATTATGAGGATAGAATAAGGGCCTCTGGGACATTACCAAATACCAATATCTGAAACATGGGGTTGCCAGGAGAAGAGGAAGAACAAGAAATTGAAAATTTATTTGAAAAAATAATGAAGTAAAACTTTCCTAATTTGGTGAAGAAAATGGACATAGAAGTCCAGGAAGCACAGAGAATATCAAACAAGTTGGACTGAATACCAAATATGATCACACTAAGACACATCCTAATTAAAATGGCAAAGGTTAAAGATAAAGTGAGAATCCTAAAAGCAGAAAGAAAAAAGCAAAGAGTTACCTACAAAAAAGTTTCTGTAAGACTGTGAGATGATTTCTCAAAAGATACTTTGCAAATTAGAAGGGACTGGCTAGAAGTATTCCAAGAGATGAAAAGCAAGGACCTATAACCTAGATTACTCTATCCAGCAAAGCTATCACTTAGAATTGAAGGGCAGATTCCCAGACAGGGTAAAATGAAAGGATGTCATCATCCCCAAGCCATTATTATATGAAATGTTACAAGAAACTATATAAGAAAAAGAAGATCAAAACTATGAACATTAAAAGGGCAACAAATTCACAACTATCAACAACTAAATCTAAAACACAAACTAAGCAAATAAGCAAAACAGGAACAGAACCATAGATATGGAGATCATTTGGAGGTTTATTATTTGGGAAGAGGAAGGGGGAGAACAGGGGAAAAAGTGCAATAATTAAGAAGTACAGAGTGGTAGGTATAAAATAGGGGGATGTTAAGAACAATGTAGGAAATGGAGTAGCTAAAGAACTTATATGCATGACTCACTGACATGAACTAAGCAGGGGAGGATTGATGGAGGGAATGGAGGCACCTCATGATGGGGATAAGGAGGGAAAAATTGGAACAACTGTAATAGCATAATCAGTAAAATACATTTTTTTAAAAAGGAACCCTGTAGTAACCATTCATCATATGTCACAACTCCTTTGATCCTGCTAACTCTAGCCTGTAAAAGTCTCTCTCATTGTACAGTTCTTCAGACCTTCTTTCTATCTGCTAGGTTAGATGCTATCCATTCATGAATCATGGAAGTAAGCTAATCTGATATTTAAAATATACTCAGTTATGTTCTTTACCAGTTTAAAAGTGCAGAACGTAAGACTTAGAGAGGCAAACTTGTTAGTTCAAGCAAATCTTATTTTTGTCTTATAACATAGTAATCCTAATCTCATAATCTTGCAATTTATCAATGATAGGGAAAATGTTTTATTATTCTTTTATTCTTCACCCACAGATGTGAATGTAATATGGAGCCTATAACTGATTACTCCACTAACATCCATTAAATAAATGGGGTTTCATTCTTATTCTAAAAAAATGATCTAAGAAAAGCAAACACTTATATTTTTCTAAGGACAGACTCTTTTTTACATAAACAGCTACTTATGACAGAATTTTGTTATTTATGTATTTAAAACTTTTCCACTATTGAGAAGTTAAAAATACTTGATGTTTTCTGTTTTTTAAAAAATTATTTTCCTTTATAATGCCATTTAAATGGGTATGCTATTTCATACCTTAAGAATCTTTCATGAATTCACATTAAGTGGAAAAGAGAAGTTTATTGATGACATACTACATAGCCCTGTGAGTAAGATATAACAGCAGTTATCTGACTTAAATCAGATAATTTATCCTGAACAAGGATAATGTCTTTCATGTATGAAATTTTACAGTAGAAACCTTATGGTTTAAAATTCCTGCAACTCAAAACATTTCTTAAATTTTATTATATTTCCAACATGGAAGTAGGGATTTGCAAATATAGAACTGTGGGCAGGGTAAAGTAAAGGATTTGTTTCTACTTTGCAATTGAGGAAAGCATGTCAGACAAAAGTTAACATGAGTCAAGTACATGCCACACTTGTCCATTAAATGACAACAACTCACTAAAGCTGTCACAGAAATACATGTACCATATTTTGCCATGTATAATGCATATTTTTTTGCCCAATTTTTTTAGGGAAAACTAAGGTTGCACATTATACATGGGTATAATGAATACATACCATGGGTATTATAACAATGTGCACAAAAATGTAGGTGCACATTATATACTAGGGTGCATTATACATGGCAAACTATGGTATTTTTTGAGAAAAGAGGTGTTCTTGTTTGAAACTTTAAAAATAAACATAGCTTTAACAGGAAGTCATTAACATTTTCAAAGATGAAATAGTCTAGATAAATCTCAGTGGACATATAGTTATACATATTTAATTTTATTTTAGTTGACTTAGTTAAGTCAGGAGTATCCGTTGCTGCTGTAGCTACAAGTAGTATACTCTGACTTCTTTTCTTTTATTTTTTAATTTTTTTAATTATTAATGTTCATATACAATTGTCTCCATTTTCCCACCACCACTTTCCCCCATCCTACTTATTTTTAAAATTTTCATGCACTTTATTTTTTTATTGTATTTTTTCCATTGTGCCACATCTCTGGCCTCAATAAATCCCTACTATTTTCACTTATATAGTTTTCTACAAATTCATTCTTACTTTTTTCAATTTTTCCATAAGATTTGTCATATCTATCAGATGGTCTTTGTGAGCATGCATAAGGAACTGTGCTTTCCATTATCCTTCTGCCCCATGCTCTGCTCGAGTCTTTGCTTCCATAGTGTTTTGCCCTCCTTCCTGCAACAGGATTCTTACTTTTGAAGCTTGCTGCACCCATTGTATAATATGATACAAAAATTATTGTGTAAATGAAGCTCATTTCTGTGAAGCATAAGAAGAAAAAAAAGAATGTTACACTAACAGCTGTAAAATTCCTCAGTTAGTGTTTCCGTGGCTATAAAATGCCAGACATTCAGATGCCATGCATGATCATTGCAGTCTGCTGGATGCTTCCCCTTTCAGAACTTTAGTTGCTGATAAACAAAGCAACCTCACTGACTGGCTTTTTTCCTTTGCATCTGGATATTTTCACACTAACTAGATATAACCATTATCATAACATGACCAAAAATGAATGCAAGGAGTGATTGGAGGTAGGCACGATGTGCAAATTCATTTTTATTCACTGTGATTCCTCAATACTGCTCATCCCAATTTCTTAGAAAATTTGTACCACTTAAAAACAGTGCTTACATTTTGAAAATGAATTTAACCTAATAAGAACATTCACTGTAGGATTTTTTTTTCAAAGAGCACTGCCCCTGAAAATTTTACTAGCATTGAACTTGCCTTTAAAGAAATGAGTTGTCCTGCCCTGGCTGAAGGCCTTGGTTGGAGCAATGTCCTATAGAACAAAAGCTTGCAGGATCAATCCCAGGTCAGGGCATAATTAGGTTGCAGGTTCAATACCCAGTCATGTGTATATGTGAGACAGCCAATTGACATTTCTATCCCACATCAATTTTTCTTTCCCTCTCCCTCTCTTTCTCTCTCTCCAAAATCAATACAAATGTATTCTTGGGTGAGGATTAAAAAAAAAAAAAGAAAAGTTACGTGTCTTATTTTACTGGGAAAATCTAGCTGTACTATCAGAAAACTGAAACAATTCCCTTGTTTTTATTTATTACTACCCCAAACTTGTTTCTTGGCATTCAGACACAGGCTGAATAAAGTATGCCATACAATCACCATGAACTTTAAACACAGACTTTGCCAAAGCTATCAACAGTAAAAAGTGTAATTTAAGAAACAAATCAGCTTTGTCAAGGAGCTATCCTGCTCCCCAACACAATCTCACAGCAGTGGTGTCCTGGCTTCCTTTACGCTCATTTGCGGTACAGAAGGAGGACTGTGGTTTGGGTTACAGATAAGGACACATGGGCACTAGGATTAATGAAGCAGGTCTTCAAACAATATTTTCAAGTATCAAAATTCTAGTCTTACTACTTCTGATGGGATTATATTCTGCCTTCCATTTGGGGCAGTTTGTCTTTAAGGAAGTATTTTGATCTACTCTGTTTAGCCAGTAGAACATGCCTTTACTGTTTCTCTCGCTAGTGATTACCTATATGATGATGAAAGAGGACTTTAGCTTTCAGGGATCTTAACCCTTTTATGAGTGCAAATTGATCACTTAACATTTTTTTAAGTCCATTTGGTATCTGACCTATTAACCTTCATATGATGCCGTGACACCTTAAAATCAGATAAACTATTAGAAAAATTATGTCTTAACCATGGGCCTTGTATCTTTTACACATTCTCTTCTCCAGTGGTCATTACCTAATGATTTTTGACATTGGTGATTAAACATAAAGTTTTACATTTTATTATTCTCTTTCAAACACAATTGCATATATATCAAACACAATTGCAAACACAAATACATATATATATCAAGGCAAAAAGTAAGCATTCTTAAAGAGTGTAAGTATATTTAAACATTAAAATATCAACTGTGTAAAATGAATAACTTCAAAAATATTTTAGTCTAATTGTTTTAAAACAAACTAATTAATCAGTACTTTATTATTACTCCTAATCTGATGTTTTAAAAAATAGAAACACTAATAATGTTTATTAATTTTATAGGTGATTATAATTAGGAAAATTCAGTTAATTATTTGACATTTTCATATCTATTTAATATCTTTCTGATTAGAGAGTAAGATCTAATTCTTTATTACTTAATTACTAAAACATTTATTATGCTATTATTTATTCCTAAATCTTTAGTATTTGAAGTCCCTTCAGGGGCTTAGGTCAATTTTAAAGACTTCATGTCTCAAAAGAAAAACTTCACTTTAGATTTTTGGGTAAGTTGATAGTCTATTTGTACTTATTTTTGAAACATAGGTAGGCATCTTCTGAGGTAGAAGTTTTGTTTTATACAGAACAGGAATTCTTTGGGCAAAGTTTATCTTCTAGAATCATTAGTCTTTTCTCTCTTGCTTTCTTTCCTTCTTAAGAATAAATAACACTCACAGGTTTTGAGTGTCTTCATGTTGACGGAAGAAACCTTGTTCTCCTTGCTGATGCCATAAAGAATTACAGATCAGCAAATCTATTAGTGTGCAAGCAAGGTTTATGGTGATACGTTCTCATGGAAGAGAACAGTCTTGCCAAGGTGAGGGGGGATGAAAGGCATAAGTTCAGGGCAAAGTAGGGTAAAGATGGTTAAAGCAAGGGCAATCAGAGGCAGGGGTGGCAAGCACACCCAGTCTTTTGTTTTGATGACAATATAGTTGGTAGGATAGTTGGGGTAAGGAGGTTAAATATAGATTGACAAACAAAGGTGGTGCCAGATTTCTGCGGGGTGGTGAATACCCAAAAGTGTTAATAGGTTTCTTTCTTTGGGCTCTGTGAGCCCTTTCCAGACTTTCAGGCCTTAGGATGAAAGCACAGTTTGAAAGGCTTTATTTCCCAGATAGTGGAAATGATACATAGAATTTCAAGGGCTTCTCTCCTTCCTACTTTGGCTTACTCTTTAACCTACCTAAGTGCCAAAACGCATCTCCTGGTAACCATAATGTTAGATGTTGGTCAGCAACAGCAGTGCAGTCTCAGAGTTCTTCCTATGCTGGCTCCTGCCTCATCATTTATGATTTCTCCCTTCTCCATAAGTCTTTTGTTATGTATATCTGCCAAGTCCAAGGAAAGTATCTAATAAACTCATTCATATGAGATGGAAATGGTTCATATTACATGTTAATATTTGCCTTTTGGACAAAACAAAAAGTAAGCTTCAGTAAAGAGTGTGTCAATATCAGCAAATCAAAATAGTTTATTCAACAAGCAAATGAATGAGTCTTACATCCTTAGCAGAGTAGAAGATTGAAAAAAATAAAACAGAAAAAAGATGAACAAGATATTTCTCTGAACTTCAAGGATCTTATAGTATAGTTAGACTGATGAAGCATAAAAATAAATTAGCTTTAATGTGTCATCCTGTGCAAACATTTTGTTCTATGAGTAGCCAGGAAAATCTTCCTTAGAGGATAGTGCTTGCAAGAAAGCCTGAGTTGATCTTTGTCAGAGCCCTTAAAATATTCTGTGGACTGCAAAATCATGAAATTCTTGAGGCCAGCGACTGTCTTTTATTTTTGAATACCTAGTATGTCATTGATTTTTAGTGTGTGTATATATTTAAGTAAATGGATAGGTAAATATATTAATTAGCTATTTAGTCATTATTTTCCAGATACTATCCATAAGAGGTAGTAACTGAAGTTATCTATGAAAGAAAAAAAAAGAAGAGGATACAGAAAAAGCCTGTGGGGCAATCTGCATGCAAAAGATAGGAAGAAGGGGAGACATTTGGGTGGCTGAAGAAAGTTGGGGTCCCAGTGTCCCCTCAGAGACACTGAATTCACATTATATAGTTTGAAATATATGCTTATAAAATTGATTTTGAAAAAGATGTTTACCCTATTATCAAAGGGTTTGAAAATATTTCTTTGAGCAAGGGTCATAAAGAAAAGAATAAACAAATGGACTTCATCAAAATAAAAAGCTTCTGCACAGCTAAAGAAAACATCATCAAAATGAAAAGGGAACCCACCATATGGAAAAATACATTTGCCAATGAGACCTCAGACAAGGGTTTGATCTACAAAATATATAAAGAACTCACACAACTCTACTCCAGGAAGATAAATAATTCAGTTAAAAAATGGGCAAAGGACCTGAACAGACACTTCTTCAAGGAGGACACACAGAGGGCCTAGAGACATATGAAAGGATGCTCAGAATCACTAGTCATCAGAAAGATGCAAATTAAAACCACAATAAGATACCACTTCACACCAGTAAGAATGTCCATCATAAACAAATCAACAAACAACAAATGCTGGTGAGGTTGTGGAGAAAATGGAACCCTAGTACACTGTTGGTGGGAATGCAGACTGGTGTGACCACTATGGAAACAGTATGGAATTTCCTCAGAAAACTAAAAATGGAATTACCTTTTGACCCAGCAATTCCACTGCTGGGATTATACCATAAGAATCCTAAAACATCAGTTCAAAAGACCCTATGAACCTCAATGTTCATAGCAGTGCAATTTTGTAATAACCAAGTGCTAAAAACAGCATAAGTGCCCAACAGTAAATGAGTGGATCAAAAAACTATGGCACATTTACACAATGGAATACTATACAGCAGAACAAAAGAAGGAACTCCAACCCTTTGTGACAGCATGGATGGAACTGGAAAGCATTATGCTAAGTGAAGTGTGAAGTAAGCCAGGCAGTGAAAGATAAATACCATATGACCTCACCTATAAGTGGAACCTAATCAACAAAAGAAGTGAGCAAATAGGACCAGAGACATGCAAATAAAGAACAAACTAACAGTAACCAGAGGGGAGGTAGGAGGGGGATAATGGTGCAAAGAAGGGGAAGGGCCCAGTCAAGGAACATGTTTAAAGGACCCATGGACAAAGACAAGAAGGAAGGGGGGAGGATTGAATATGGGAGGTGTGGGTGGGTAGGGTGGAGGAGAGTAATGTGGGGAAAATGTGGACAACTATAATTGAACAACAATAAAAAATTGAAAAAAGATGACAATAAAATAAAGAAAAACTAAATCCCCAAATATCTGATATAATGAGAGTGATGGAGAGACTCTTAATCATTCCAACCAGATGAATCAGGAAATGCAGAAGAACTATCTCTGAGCTCAGAATGACGGTGCATAGAAGCTAATTTATTAACAGTATTTTCAGAAAAAGACAAATGCTATATGATATCATTAATATATGCAATTGGAAAAATAACTAGTGATAAAAACAGATAGTAGAATGGGGTTCCCCTCGGGCTGGGTGGTAGGGAAATCCCAGAGGTGCTGTTTAATGCTACAAACTTGTAACTAGTAGGTAAGTAAGTCCTAGAACTCTAATGCCCAGCATGGTGATTATGGACAACAATACTCTTTTAGAAACTTCAAAGTTGCTAAGAGAGTAGATCTTAATTGTTCCCACTACACACACACACAAAATAATCTTTATGTGAGGTAATGGAGGCATTAGCTGGGTACAATTATAATCATACATTAAACTTATACAATGTTATATGTCAATTATATCTCAATAAAAATATTTTCCCTCATATGTAGGAAATGATAAAAGAAAATATACTATTATAGGCCAAATTCTTAGTTTTTCTGTTAGAGTTCTGATGCTAGTAATTTAGAAAATTTAGATTTCCAAATAATGAAACAATAACATTATTTAATTGTACCATATTCAAAATCAAAATAAAAGAAATAAGATCTTTATATTTTGCAATCATTCTTAGTTTAGACAATGTTTATTTTTTGGTATTTTACAAATGGTTATCATTTGCTACAGAAAACAAATATCTTATTTTTTACTTAGTAATATTATCTGATGAGGCACATTTTGCCTAACTATAAGTATTTATGTTTCTTTATAAACCCTATGTATACTACTTACGTAATCAAGAATATTTTACCCTTGGAATTATTGTTTTAAAATATAATCTCTGATTGATCTTCAGTACTTCATTGAGTAAATATTGAAAAAAATGATGAGGAAAGATGGTGGGGAGGTAGGTGGGATCTTAACCCACTTGCTCATGTACCCAACTGGGACACCTAGCCAATCTTCTGAAGGACAGAGTGAACAGCATACAGAATCCCAGCTTCTATGAAGTTTGGAAGTCAAAGATTGTGGAAAACATTAAAAAACATAAGGTAAGGAAATTTTGTAGGTGGATGAGAAAGTCACTGGGCCCAGCTCTTGGGAGTGTGGTGTGGTGGCCACCATCCTAGTCCCTGCTGCCATAAGAGTTTTGGAGGAGAACTGGGTCAATGATTCTACCTCCATAGTTCCCTTCTCTCCTAGAGCACGGGACCAGTCCCACCTAGGAGAGAACTGGATGCATAAAGTTGCTGAGGGGATAAAGATGCAGTAGGAAGATGCTCCCCAACTTGGTCTGTGGTTGCTAGCTCAACGGTACCAGAGAAGTCTGGGAACAGGGAGACACCTGGAGATGGGAGAAGGGTTGGGCCTTTATTGACCCTAACCTGGAGAGTCTTGGTCAGAGAGTTGGGCTGAGTGAAAAGCCCAGTACTTGTTAAAAAACAGCAGCCCCAAACCAAGGGAAACTCACTAAAACAAAATGGTGTGCAGCAGCTGTGCAAGGACATCTTTTTTCCAGTAGCCATGCTAGTGAAGAGATAAGAGGAGGGGTGCCACACAGACTGATCAGAGGAAGACATCAAGGGCTCAGAGAGTTAGCAGTCCCAGAGAAACTTCATTTAATAGGGGAACTAAACTTCCTGAAAAGGACTCTGAGAGTGCTCAGAACCCAGGCCAGCAAAGAGGGAAGAGGAGGGGTGCAGGTTGCTTCTAATCAGTGCACTTCACAGGTGGTACAATGTGGTGGATTAAAGGTGCCAGCCTGATGCAGATGGACAGTGGGAGCCACACAGTGTTCAGAAGGCTTGTGCTGGAGGCTGGGCAACTGTGAATATTGCAGCCCAGTCCTAGCCCCCATTCTCACAAACCACAGGAAAGAAAAAAAAAGTGAAGCACAGCACCCTTCTGCCTGTAACAGCAGAACTCATTTGACAGGTTTAAAGTCAGCATGAGGCTTCTCCCCCATCCCCCAAGTATGAGACAATTAAGATCTGGAGCTGTGAAAGGACCAAAGAACCAAAGACAGAACCAGAGAGAGATCAGAAGGCAAATGCTAAATGGAAAACTGAGACAAATTTCACTTTGTTATCCTATAGAACTTGCATTTTATTGTTTATTATTTTTTGTTATTTTTATTTCTTCTATTTTATTATCTTTTATTTTTATGTTTTATTTCTCTTTTTTTCTGTTTAGTTTTCTTCATTTTGTTTGTTTGTTTAAGTGAATTGTTTGGTTTTCTTTGTTCTCCCTTTCACATTGTATTTTAATTTTTCTTCTTTCACTTCACTCATATACCAATAACACACTACTCTTGGTCTTTTACTTTATTATTTTCATTCAGATCACATATGTCTTGTCATATGACTGTTGTTCCTATATGATGGTAAATAATTTTGTTCCATATTATTATAAATACTACACAGTGCCCCTCCCTGGTCTTGGCCCATTTTGCTATTTTCCTGAGTTTTATTACTGTTGTGGTTAACTTTATTCTCTTTTACACTATGCCTAGTTTCTATCCCTCACTCTCACTATATCTCACCAGCTAACCTCGCACAAGCACTCTGCTTTCTGGACTCAGCTCACATTCTCTCTCCCTTCTAATAAAAGTCATATCTCTTTTTTACCTTTTACATAAAGTGGCTAGTTGGGCAAAATATCATGGTTATTGTGCCAGAACAGACCAGAGGGTATAGGATATACTATTGTTGAAAGGACCCCCCACTAGGTTTGCTGTGCCTACCACCGGAGGAAAGACGTCTCTCAATGCCAGAGATTTGTGAAAAGGAAAGGAAATATTTATTTAAAACCTATACAGACTTAGAGTAGTGACTAAATGCCTTCCTTAAAATACTAAAGTCCTTTAGAATACCCACAGATGCACACAGTTTTAAAAGCTAAACAGACTTAGGGTAGTGACTTAATGTCTTTAATGAAGACATTATTTTAATAGTAAAGTCCTTTAGAATACTCACAGATGCACGGTCCTTCCTTTTCCCTCTGCCCTAGTCTGGGGTACTGTATCTCAGAAAAAGGAGTAGAAGTCCATGATTTGGGCTCCCGGAACCATCAGCTGTGTCACCGTCATTATCTCCAGTTAATCCAAAGACATGTGGCACCTTCTCATGGCCCACCAGCAAGAGTCCTTTCACCCCTCTTTTTCCAGGTAAAGTCTCTCCTGCTTCCTAAGCCATGTGGCAAAAGGGAGTACCCCAAAGCCATGGGGCCCCCACTCTGCCAAAGCCTCATGGTTCTCTCTCTGCATAGATGCCATGCCTGTGTTTAAATCCCCATGCCAATCTTCCTCTTCAGCCTCATTTCTGACTCCTCCTACAATCAGTTACACCTGCCAGCATTCCTGTATTCTTCCAGCTTTAATGGGCTGCCATCATAAGTCTAGGCAGGTGTGGCCCCATGGCATGGAGCCAATCTTCTCCAAGCTCTCAGGCAGGCACTGTAACCAGGGGGAGCTGCCTCCCAGTTACCTCTTGGGTAGAAATGACTTCCATCCCCCTGGCTCAAAGCATGGCCACAGCTATTTAACATTTCTATGAAACCAGTTAAAGGATATAGATATGTTAAATGACTATGCCAGAGATTAGCTGCAAAGCTATTTCTATACAACACAGCTCCCAGTGGCCCTGCTCCATGTGTCCCATCCCACAGCTTAGCCTTGTGTGGGCAGCAGGGTGAGGACGTCCTGTGTATTTTCCTAATATTTCCTGGACACCTTGAGTTTTAGAGCCCATTACAAATCCCTATTTGGGCCCCCCCTCTTGGCTTCACCCTGTTACATTATTGCTGTACTTCTTCAAAGCCTCTCCTATCTTTTCTCTACTGGTTTGTACTTTAAATCCAGTAGAATATTATCCCACTGTCTTATTCTATTTCATCTTCACCCTACCACTGATCCCATACAAGATAAGATGAGAGCTGTGAACAACAGTAAACCTGCTGGAGGAGAGAATCCACCAATAAAGGAACCACCAACAGGTAAATGCAAGTACAAGAGAGCCCACACAAATGGAACAAAAAGCAACCCTAGAACATCCAGACAAGGAGGTCAAAGAGACTGAATCCCATAGAACTCCAACCACAGAAGTTCACCCTACAAAGACAGCTAGCAAAGCAGAGCATCAGGAATCACAAAAACAAAGAGTCACCTAAAATGGGTAGGCAAAGAAACAACCTGCAATCAAAAGAAACTGAAGACTCTTCACTAAAAGAGCTAAATGAAATGGAGGCAAGCAAACTATCAATATAGAATTCAAAAAAATGGTTATAAGGATGCTCAAGAAACTCGCAAACACAAGGAATTGAGTGAGAACTACAGCAGTATGAAAAAGTAAACAAAAACTATAAACAAGAATGAAGAAGAAAGGAAAATAAAATTTCTGAAATAAAAAAAAACACTAGAAGGAATTATAAGCAGGATGAAAGTAGAGGACTGCATTAGTGAACTGGAAGACAAAGTAGGAAGAAACACAGAGGTAGAGTGGGTATACAATAAAAGACTCAAAAAATATGAAGACAGCTTAAGGGAAGTGCAAGATAACATAAACCACAACAACATTTGAATCATAGGAAACCAGAAGGAGAAGAAAAGGAGCAAGGAATAGAAATACTGTTTGAAAAAGTAATGACAGAAAACTTCCTGAACCTGGAGATGGGAAAAACCACTCAAGTTCAAAGCACAAAAGGTCCCAATCAGGATGAACCCAAAGAGGCCTACTCCAAGATACATCATAATTAAAATGCTAAGTTTTAAACACAAAGAGAGAATCTTAAAAGCAGCAAGGGAGAAAGAAGAAGTAACATACAAGAGAGCTCTGATAAAGATAGCAGCTGATTTATCAACAGAAACACTGCATGCCAGGACAGAGTGCAAAAAATATTTCAAGTAATGAAAAGTAAAGGTCTGCAACCAACACTACTCTACCCAATGAGGCTCTAAATTAAAATGGAAGGCCAAAAAGGACCTTCCCACACAAAAGAAGGCTCAAAGAATGCATCTCCACTAAACCAGCACTGCAAGATATGCTAAAGGGACTGCTATAAGAAGAGGAAGAAAAAGAGTGAGAGACAGAGGAACAAAGATAAAAAGGGAGAAAATGAACAGGTATCTCTCAATAATAAACTTAAATGTAAATGTATGAAATGCTCCATTCAAAAGAAAAAGAGTAACTGAATGGCTAAGAAAACATGACCCATACATATACTGCCTACAAGAGACCCACCTCAGAACAAAAGACCTATACAGACAAAAAGTGAAGGGTTGGAAAAAAATATTCCAAGTGAATGAACAGAGAAGAAAACCTAAGGTAATAATACTTACATCAGACAAAATAGACTATAAAATGAAAACCATAAAAAGAGACACAGAAGGACACTTCCTAATACTCAAAGGAAGAATCCATCAAGAAGACATAAACATTATAATCATATATGCACCCAACATAGGAGGACCCAAATATGTAAGGAAAATCTTAGAGGATGTCAACAAAGATGTAGATAGAAACACACTTACACTAGGGAATTTTAACACCCCACTGTCAAAAATGGATAAACCTTCCAAACAAGATTATCAACATGTATATTGCATCATTCAACAATGCCCTAGATGAAATGGACTTAAATGATATATATAGAACCTTTCATCCCAAAGGAGCAAAATACACACTCTTTTCAAATGCACATGGGAGGTTTCCAACGATAGACCACATGATAGGACATGAAACAAGCCTCAACAAATTCAAGAAAATTGAAATCAAACCAAGCATTTTCGAAGATCACAAGGAACTGAAACTAGAAACCAGCCCCAGGGAAAAAAACCCAAAACACTCAAAATCGTGGAGATTGAATAGCATGCTATTAAATAATGAATGGGTTAATAATGAGATCAAGGAGGAAATAAAAAAGTTTCTTGAAACAAATGAAAATGAACTCACAACAGTCCAAAACTTATGTGACTCAGCAAAGGCAGTCCTGAGAGTGAAGTTCATAGCAATATAGGCCTACCTAAAAAAGACAGAAACATTTTGACTAAATGACCTAACAATACATCTACAAACACTGAAAGAACAACAAAAAACAAAGCCAAGAGGGAGTAGAAGGAATGAAATAACCAAGATCAGAGCAAAATTAAATAACATAGAGACTAAAATAACAATCCAAAGGATCAATAAATCCAGGAGCTGGTTCTTTGAAAAGATCAACACAATTGACAAGCCTTTAAGCAGACTAATCAAGGAAAAGAGAGAGAGTATCCAAATAAATGACATCTGAAGTGAAAGTGGAGAGATTACAACTCATACCAATGAGATACAAAGGATTGTAAGAAATTACCACAAAGAACTATACTCCAAGAAATTTGAAAACCAGGGTGAAATGGACAAATTTCTAGAAAGATATAATCTTCCAAAACTGAATGAAGAAGAAGAAAGCTTGAACAGACCAATAACAGCTGACAAAATTGAAGAAGTAATCAAAAAAAATCCCAGCACACAAAAGCCCTGGACTGGATGGTTTCACAGGAGAATTTTACCAAATATTTAAGGAAGAACTAACCCCTATCATTCACAGACTATTCCAAAAAAATCCAAGAAGAGGAAAGAGTCCCAAACTCTTTTACAAAGGCAGTGTCATCCTGATTCCAAAACCAGATAAAAGACACAACAAATAAAAAGAAAAACACTACATGTCAATATCACTGATGAACATTGGCACAGAAATCCTCAACCCAATATTGGTAAACCTCATCCAACAATACATGAAAAAGATCATATATCATGATCAAGTGGGATTCATCCCAGGGATGCAAAGATGGTACAACATTCACAAATCAATAAATGTAATACATCACAGAAACAAAAGGAAAGACAAAAATATCATATAGATCATGATCAAATAGATGTGGAAAAAGCACTTGATAAATTACAGCACCCATTTATGATTAAAACACTCAGCAAAGTAGGTAGGAGTAAAGGAAGCATTTCTCAACATGATATAGGCCATATATGAGAGACCTATATCCAACATCACACTCAATGGGCAAAAACATAGAGCTTTCCCAGTAATATCAGAAACAAGGCAAAGATGTCTGAGTTCACCTCTTGTATTCAATATAGTTTTGGAAGTACTAGCCAAAGTGGTCAGTTAAGAAAGAGAAATAAAAGGAGACCCAAAATGGAAAAGACGAAGTAAAACTGTCATTATTTGCAGATGACATGATAGTGTACATTGAAAACTCTATAGACTCCACCAAAAAACTACTCTGCTTAAGAAGTGAATTTGGCAAAACAGCAGTGTTCAAAGTCAATATTCAGAAATCAAAGACATTTTTATTTAACAAAAATGAAAACTCAGAATCAGAAGTCAGAAAAAAGTCCCATTTGTTATAGAAACAAGAAAAATAAAGTACCTAGAAATAAACCTTACCAAGGAGGTGAAAGAACTATACTGAGAAAACTACATAACACTGAAGAAAGAAATTAAGGAAGACAGAAACAAATGGAAGCATGTACCATGCTCATGGATTGGAAGAATTAACATCATCAAAATGTTCATGTTACCCAAAGCAATTTATAGATTCAACATGATCCCTATTATAATACCAGTGACATATTCCACAGACATAGAACAAATATTTTAAAAATTTATATGGAACCATAAAGGACCCCCAAATAGCTGCAGCAATTTTGAGAAAGAAGAACAAAGTAGGAGGGATCACAATACCTGATATAAAACTATACTGCAAGGCCACTGTCATCAAAACAGTCTGTTCCTGACATAAGAACTGACACATAGACAAATGGAACAGAATAGAGAGCCCAGAAATAAACTCGAGTCTCTATGGTCAATTAATATTTGACAAATGGGAAAGTAATATATAGTGGAGTAAAAATAGCCTCTTCAACAAATGGTGTTGAGAGATCTGGACAGTTCCAAGGAAATAAATGAAACTTGATCATCAATTTAAACCACACACAAAAATCAATTCAAGGTGGATAAAAGACAAATATGTCATAATACCATGAAAGCCCCAGAGGAGAACATAGGGAGGAAAATCTCAGATATCCCATGCAGCAGCATTTTCACCAATGTATACCCTAGAACAAAGGACATAAAGGAAAGAATAAACAAATGGGACTTCATCAAAATAGAAATTTTATGCATGACTAAAGAAAAGAGCATTAAAATGAAAAGAGAACCAATTATATGGGAAAACATGTTTGCCAATGATACTCCAGACAAGGGTTTGATCTACAAAATACATAAAGATCTCACACAACTCTACTGCAGGAGGACAAACAACCCAATTAAAAAATGGGCAAAGGACCTGAACAGTCACTTCGTCACAGAGGACATACAGAAGGTCCAGAGACATATGAAAAAATGCTCAGTATCACTAGCCATCAGAGAGATGCAAATTAAAACCACAAGGAGATATCACTTCACACCAGTCATAATTGCCATCATAAACAAATCAACAAACAAGTGCTGGCAAAGTTGTGGAGAAAAGGGAATCTCAGTGTATTGCTGGTGGGAGTGCAGACTCATGTAGCCACTGTAGAAAACAGTATGGAATTTCCTCAGAAAACTAAAAATGGAATTGCCTTTTGACCCAGGGATCCCAGTGCTGGAATTATACCCTAAGAATCCTGAATCACCAATTCAAAAGAACCTGTGCACCCCAATATTCATAGCAGCACAATTTATAATAGCTAAGTAATGGAAGCAACCAGTGAACCTCAGTTCCCTTCTGTGTGGTATTTAGATAATAACAGCACCTACCTACTGGGTCTACTGTTGAATGATTAAATACAATATAAACAATCCACAACTGTGTCTGCACATTGTGAGCATTATGTAAATGTTAACCATTGATTTATTGTTATTACTGAGCTTCAATGGGTATGCTTAGAACTCTAGCAAGACCCAAGCCACTTTCATTTCTTTTGGCCTCTAGTATATTAATAAAGAAATTACAAATAGGATTGTTAAAAACTGAGGTATATTTTAAACATAAATCTTTAAGAAATTAATCCTTTTAACACCAAGAAATATAACTTCTCTTTCTATATGAGCATTTATGAAGGCAAATATGAGGTATTTTGTGGATGCAAGATCTAAGGAAAATTGCTCTCTTGTCATCCCATCATAGACCTGGAGATTGTGAAAATGGACTAAATAAGATAGAGATGAGTAGTAGGCATTTTAGGTGGGAGAAATAAAAGGAGCAGAGCTATGGAAGTTAGAAGATACAGGGTCTGGGACAAATAATGCCCCTTTTTATTACAAAAATCTGTTATTTCAAAATTATAAGCATGTGATTTTGTAACATAACAATATGATACTCAAACACATCATATGACATTTTAGGTGAATTTTCAAATTACAACTATATGACACCCATATTAGTATCCCACCAACCACACTCAAGCAGCTATTACTTTTGCTGGATCTTGTACAAGCAGACCTTGAGGATTAAGAATTGTTTATTGGGTCATAGGATAGAACTAAAAGCAAGATAGATATTTTGGGGGCCTAAAGGATTCAGTTCAGTAGGGAATAAGAGATTGGTTTCCTAAGTTTCTGTGTTTGTGTATACATGTGTGTATATGTGTGGTGGTCATATCATTGAAATTGTATTTTAAGGGGATTAATTTGCAGCCATATATAGTGTGATTCTGATAGAGACAGGTGGCAGAGAAACTGTCAGCATGGTGTTGGGAAGAGGGTCTGAAATGACAGTGGGAAGGAAAAGGGAGAAAATGATAAAAGAATGGTCTTGTAAATGTGGATATATGTCATTAATTCCTGCCTCATGTTGGCTTTAGAGATATCCTGGCCTATCCCCTAACAGTAAAACAGGAAGGCATATTACCTCTTCTAGCATATCAGTTATCATTGTTCACTTGCAAAAATGACTCTAACTAGCTTGGGAAATAAAATGAAACTTTCTTGGAAGGACATTGAATGGCTCACATAATGATAGAATATATTGAACTTTCAAGCACCAGAAAAGAAAAATTCAAAAATCTAGACTCCGGGAACTAATGGATATCTTTTTTTCAGATGAGGGTCTTAAAATGAATTGGTTCTGTTTTTGGATTCTGTGATGAGACCATGTAGCTAATTTGGGCCAATGAGATGTGACAGCGAGTGATATTTCCAAGCTATCATGTCTAAACTAGGACAAAGTACACCCAGGGCAAGAACCCCTAGCTGCATTGCCACGTTTCCTGATCGTGTAGCTAAGGGAGGTTGAATCTTGATACCTAATTGTGTAGCTAACAGAGGTCGAATCTTGTGGACCAGTGAAGTCCTCTCTATCCTGTGTAGGGCATGCAACTTGAATAAGAAATACAAATTGGAGGTAGATTTGAATAATCTACCAAGACTAAAACCTTCCTCACACTAAAACTGTGGCAATTGTCATCAGCAAAATGGGAAATTGATGATAAGCAAGCAAAACCAACAGCTGCCATTAAATCCAGTGAGGCTTCCTGAACTCCTGGAGGAAAGTTAATATTTCCCACTCTGTGGCTCTCATAGGACTTTGGTGTATACCTTAACTAGCACATGTTAAATGGTTATAATTATTTGATTACACACTTCTTTTCCTATCACCAGCTCCTGAGTTCTGACCCCAAGGAAACCCTAAGCAAATATTTGTTAAATGAATGAATGAGTAAAAAAGGCAAAAGTGAAAGATAAATCTGATTATTAGGTAGACATCTCAGTTATAAAAGAGTACCAGATTTTTTCTTTTGTGTTTATTCATGTTTCATGTTTTATTTTGATCTTTGGTAAATAACATATGATCCAATGAAAAATGGGTGAGGTGCAGCCTGCTTGTCTGCCTAACATGCAAATGTGGTTTTAGTCCACTCGGCAACTTAAACATTTTTTATTTAATTACCAAATGTTTAAAAATATAGGTAATTTTACCCAAGTATCTAGAATTCTACCTTGCACTGAAAAACTGAAACAGTGTACCACAATGAGGCACGATTTTCAAACAGAAACAATTCAGGTGCTGCTTCTTCTCATATACAGAGGAAGTTTTTCCTTTATTACAGTGTCCACAAGCCTGCTTTCCCCACTCAAGTGAACTGCTAGGCTCTGGTGGACATTTGTGTCTAAAATCCCTGTAAATTCTTTAGAGAATAAAAGTGTATTTAAAAGAACTTTCCTGGGAAACTAGGACTGTCAAAACCTATGTTGCTGTGAGAGTTTTACTTTTTGGTTGAGAATTGATTTCTGCATTCACATATTGTGAATAAAGTGCTAAAGTTTTTAAAACCATCTGGGAAAAGCATTTGTTATCTATTATGCTGTAATGGTCACTGTCTACTAAGGGTGCAGGTGATTAACTTTTACTTGGTGATTTCTTTAACTTTAGGGAAACATTTTTGATTTGGTATTGATGTAGTTTAAATGCATTGTGTGAACTTCCTTTTTCTGAAAGAGTATAATCTGGTTCATAAAGTGCAGATGGTGGAATCATGCTAAATGAATATCCTCGTTGCTCAGAAAATTAATTATTTTGACAGAACCATTCACTTAAAATGAAGTGAATATTTAACTTTATATATTAAGAGATTTGAATGAAGTATCAATGCCTTCATTTTCATATACTGCCTCCCTCAATAATTTTATAGTTCATTTTCCTTTTATTGAAGTTAGGGATATTTTGAAGCATATTTATAAGTTCTCCTTGCCAAATATTTTCTTTTCATTCATTCCCTATTTTTTTTTCTTTTTGGTGAAGTGTTTCTAGTTCCCCTAAATTTGCTATCAGGCAAAAATTGTCATAGTTAATGCACATAACTTTAACAACTGATCAAAGGCTATATAAACATGGGATTAAGAGCAGGGACCTAGAATTAAGAGCTGGGATCTAGAATAAGAGCAGAGACCTAGAATAAGAGGATTTAAGTCCAGGAATCTGGGGCGGGAAGATGGCGGCGATGTGGGGGGAGTCCTGATCCCCTTCTCCACTGCTCTGGGGAGAATTCGGCCGATCTGAGGAGAGACAGAACAGGAGACCACCGATATCGCAACATTTATGAAAACAGGACATCAGAAGTTGACCAGACATTGAAAAAAACAGACGGTAGGAGCACGTTTTCGGGAACAAAGGGGCCTGTGCTA